>CAUYRT010034876.1:0-12046 GCA_963574885.1 Lepilemur ruficaudatus
AGACAGAGAGAGACAGAGAGAGACAGAGAGAGAGACAGAGAGAGAGAGAGACAGAGACAGAGAGAGAGAGACAGAGAGAGAGAGACAGAGAGAGAGAGAGAGACAGAGAGAGAGAGAAAGAGAGAGAGAGAGAGAGAAAGAGAGAGAGAGAGAGAGAGAGACAGAGAGAGAGAGAGAGAGAGAGACAGAGACAGAGAGAGAGAGAGGGAGAGAGAGAGAGAGAGAGAGAGAGGGAGAGAGAGAGAGAGAGAGAGAGTGAGAGGGAGAGAGAGAGAGAAACAAAGGGAGCAAGAGAACATTGACCATGTGGCAGAGAAGCACTGAGGGGCTAGAAGACAATAAAATAAACCTGGTTTGCTATTCAGCCTGCTTCTAAAGCCCATGAACAATGAGAGGCATTATTATCAATATAGGAGGTAGGAATTGGTGCTTCTGTTATATTTAGCATTACCCAAAACTCCATGAGAAATCTCTGGGATTTTTAATAGAAGGACAAAAGGATACCACTTGAAAAATCATAAACTGGCATCATAAAACGTGACAAACATAAAGTGGTTTCTCTTTGATAACTAGAGCAGAAAAAAAGCACTAGAGTAAATATATGTTGAAAAGGGGATTTAAGTCCTCTCTTGGGCAGTAAACCTCTTCTTCCCACTTTCCGACAACTGCAGGTGTGGGCAGGATCTCTTCCTTGCAGGAGTCATGTAGCTCTGCAAGCTCCTGTGGCCACGTGGGAGTAGAAGAGGGACCTGCTCCCTTGATGGGCACACCAAGCCACCAACAGCAGATCAAGGGAAGAGGTAGGTTGTCTCCAAGCATACACAGCACTTGCATTCAGTCATCAGCCAACAGGGAGTAGGAGGCTGCGTGCTTTGAACAAAGCTGGGAGTCATTTTGAAGGCATTTCCTTAGAGCTGGGACATCGCTGAGACATGGCCTTTGACGGGTAATCAAGGTTAACAAGAATGAGTTCACAGAAGGTTTACAATATCAGGATATATCTTTGCCGGCCTCTGCAGACCATTTAATACTTGTTTTGTGAATCCAAGAGCACAGGCACAGAGGCTGGAGGAAGCAGCCTAAGAGCTCGAAACACTGCAGTGTGAGAGTGAGTTAATGAAGCTCAAAAAGAAAGGTGAAAAAAAAAAAAATGGAAATATCAGTCTCCTCTCTCTCTCTCTCCTGCTTCTACAAGAACTGCTAGACAGATGCCATCAACATCTCAGCAGCAATGACACCGCAGATAGCTCATCTGTTATCCTTGACTCAATCTTTTATGATTTCTTTTTACAGAATATTCTAGAGCAAAACACGGTGCTTCCCCTGCCTTTGGCCCCAGATGATGCTGCGCCTGGACTCTTCACCTTCACCACGACCTTGAATCGACTCAGAGCGAGGCATTTTGAAACTGTTGTCTGCTACTTGACAAAGTGAATCTATTTATAAAGCCAGTGGCTTGGCACTACCAAAAATGTCCTTAATAAACGCTGTCAATGAGAATATTTGGGGAGGGGAGATATTGAGTGCTTTTCAATCTATGCATAACCTTTTCAGGCCCAATTGTGCTCCGCGGAGTTATAACCTGTCATCGCTCTCTGTTCTCCCGTCCCAAACCCAGCGTGCTCCGTATATAGCAGCTCTGCTGAGGAACGAGGAGGAAGGCGCAGGAGTGGAAGAGAGGTGGGGGCTCAGGCAGACATTTAAGTGAAGACGAATGAGAATGGAGTGAGGAAATTACCATACTCCAATTAAAGGGAAGGCAGAACACAAAGAGTGCGCATGCTAAAAATACAAACCTCCTTTCAGCACAAAGCTCCTCGAGACAGCCATGCAAGGAATGCGTGTGAGGTCTCAGGCTTGGCAGGAAGATGGGTAGCAGTCGCTGCTCTCCAAAATCAGTGGTAGGAAAATAATTTCTTTTCCCTCAGTGCAATCTTAGAAATGTGCGGGCATGCCACTGGCCTTTGAACGCACGGCGCCTTCGAGAACGCTCGTGCATGCGGACGCACGGCAGCGTGTGAGATCGCCTGGAGAAACAACAAAGCAAGGTGCACGTGCAAAACGGCCCTTGCGGCAGAAGGGCCGCGGACCCCAGCTTTGCTGTCACCTACTGGGCGTGATCCTCTGTGCTTGTGCAACATCTGGGTTGCGCATCTATCATGGCACTCAAAAAGTTGAGATAACCTAGTTTCTCCTCCTTGGAAACATAGTGAGCTAATTGAGGCAGGGACACACAGCCATCTTCATACTGTTAGTGTCTGGCCCGATGCTCAGCACGTGGGGTGACACGATCGTCTGCCGACCTGACTCTTGTCGAAAGTCCACAAGCATAAATTATTTGGTTTCCAAGGTTAATAGTCAGTGCGGTTGGTTACTACTTTATTTAAATATATATATATGTGTGTCCACATATGTATTTATATAATCTTATACATTATGTACGTATTACATATTTCCAAATAAGTTCACATTATTATTATGATACATGGTTAATTTGCATTTGCTTAATCTTTAATTAAAATACATTTAATCTAAATTTTAAATTAACTTTAATTAATTAAATTTAATTTGTAGGGAGGGATAAAGAGAAACATCTAGACTCCACGGTAATTTTACAGAAAGATAATTCACGTTTAAAATAGTACATTCAAAACAGCAATGAAGTGCTGTCGAGGTAGCACAGGCCAAGTTGCAATTTTTACCTCCACCTGGGTAAAGGGGAACCACGTTTGCTGAGCACCTACTCTGCTGTTGCGGGTGCTTAGCTAAGCCCTCTGGGTGCATTGAGTCTCATCCTCTGAAGAATCCTTGAGAATCCTGAACCTTCACGTAACAGTTGAGAACACTGGCCAACCTCCCACTTTGTTCTCAGGATTTTTCAGTGTCAACTCCAGTGGAAATCTTTATCATAACTCAGAGATTTAACAGCTAAGGGCATTGACTTCTCCTTCTGAGCTTAATGGAGCCACGGGAATCAAAATACTACCTGAAGAATAAAACGATTCAGATCAGAGGGCTCAGCACCACATTAACATGGCCAGGGGTTCCGTGCCAACAGTAAAGCTAAATTACTCAGAATAATTAAAAAAAAAAAAACAAAAGAATTTACAGATTTTTCCCAACTTAATTACTCAGCTATGGAATATCTAATTACAATCTCCTAAAAATAGGGCAGTAATGAAGGTGCTAAAGCAAACACAAAAGAAATTTAAAAAATGCACTCATTTCTGTTTAGGGGTTTAAACGAAGTTAGAGAAACAAAACAAGTGCCAGGAAGCCATCCAAGAATAAGGCCCGACCGTCAATGAAGGAGCATTAAAAAGACGTCACCGAGAAAGTGAGCCTTGAATGAGCCCCGGGATTCTGCTTAAGTTCAGAGAAGCGGGAGGGAGGTCAGCCCGGGTAAGAGAGATGCGAGAAAAAGGCTTGGGGTCGAGAACAAGGGAGAGGCTCCTGTGGGGAAGTGGGAGCTCTTCCGGGTACAACCGGCAGGAGGAGGCCCGGTCCTCTCTGCGTGCGGCGTTGAGGGTGGACAAATGTCACACGGAAACTGCTCTTTCATGGGGGCGATTCTGAGCGTCTGTGTCTGATGAGTAGCACGCTGGCAAGGCTTTCAAGGAGCCACTTTATCAACCATTTTAAACAAGGCAGAAGTAAGAGATGAAACACACAACAATAATAAAACAGAAATGTTAATTCCATAAAGGGTTGGCTGTAGACGGTACTATTATGACACTTCACTGTATTTCCTTCATCACCGCCTACCAGAAGGTATCTGTTACAAACATAAGATTTCAGTGAATGATTTTAGTAAACGAATTTGAAGTAATGGTCAAGTCGATTTTCCATTGACAAGAATATTAGAAGATTAGAAAAGGTAAACAGAGAGGAAGAAGGAAAGTTTAACTTTTGCATACAGTGTCTATTATTGGGATCTCCAGGCAACTATCTTTGTAAGTAGGTGTCGGTAAATTGTCCAGGGGAAATAATCGTTAGAGTTTTCCTCATTGAGATAGATTTGATTGCTGAAGACGTGACTATAACTTCTCTAGGGTAGTGAACATGGAAAAGGGGAAAGCAGACATCCATGCAATGAACCCCAGAAAACATCCACAGGGAGAAAAGAGGAGAGAGAGAGGTTATAGGAGGTAAAGGAGTCAAAAGAGGCTGGGAGAATACAAGGTCTCCGAAGAGGATGGAACACAGAATTTCTGGAGAAATTGGCTTAGTTCATACAAACGGCATATAAGGGAGATCATGGAAATGGATCTTCACTAAGTGCAGGTATGGAAGTTATTACACATATGTTACCAGGCATAGTCTACGACCACCGCACAGGAGAATCAACAAATATATAATGACAAAATGCGTCCCAGCATCATAGCCATAAAAAATTAATGAACTACGGCTGTAGACAAAAACAGGGATGGATCGCGTAAACAACATTTTGAGGCGCCCCAGACAAGAGTAAACACATAGAACATGATTTCTTTTGTATAAAGTCGAACATTTAAGGCAAAGCAATCTGCAGATTTTATTAATGCAATCTTAGATGTCATAAATTTGTCACTAAAAAGAAGAACAGAAGAGTTGCTATCATGACATTCAGGAGAGTGGTTGTTTTTGAGTAGGAGGGAGAGAGGAATGTGAGAGGTGTCGGTAACATTCTATTCCTGGACGTGGTGGGAGTTATTCTGGTTTTCCTCCTGTGATAAAGGATTGAGCTGTGAATTTTAGTTTTGGCCCGTTTTCAAATGTATGTTATGTTTTGTAATTTTAAAAAGATTTTTAAAAGAGAGGCAAATTGATTTATGAGGGGTCTTCCAAAAGTTCATGGAAAATGTGTATTATAAAAAAATTATGCATGGATTTCAAAATTATTCTGCACCAAAGCAAACTTGTACTAACTTGTAATATGCCTGAACAAAATCTAGATTGAGGCCCTTAGAAAGAATAAAACATCAGTTCGAAAAAAAGGCTCTATCAGAGCAACTTGATTTCCGCTAAAATCAAAGCAAGAACAGGCTGGGCACAATGCCTCATGCCTGTAATCCTAGCACTCTGGGATGCCAAGGCAAGTGGATTACTTGAGGCCGAGAGTTTGAGATCAGCCTGAGCCAGAGCAAGACCCCATCTCTACAAAAAAGAGAAAATTAGCCAGGAGTGATGGCATGCACCTGCAGTCCCAGCTATTCAGGAGGCTGAGGCAGGAGGATCACTTGAGGCCAGGAGTTTGAGGTTGCTGTGAGCTAGGCTGATGCCAGAACACTAGAGCCCAGGAGACAGGGCGAGACTCTGTCTCAAATTAAAAAAAAAAGGCAAAAACAAATATCAAATTTACGGTGAGGCATGCGTATAAAATTGGGTGTAAGAATGGTGAAATCATTTATGCTTTATGAAAATTTTATGGGGACAATGACCCACAGAAATCAGCAGTTACAAATGGATAACTCGTTTTAGGAAGGGACAAGATGATGTGCAAGATGAAGCCCATAGCTGCAGGCCATCGACATCAATTTGCCAGGAGAAATTAATCTCCTTCATGCCGTAATTGAACAGGACAGACGATTAACAGTGGAAACAATAGCCAACACCGTAGAGATCTCAGCCGGTCCAGCTTACACTAGTCTGACTAAAAGACTAAAGTTGAGCAAACTTTTCACTCGATGGTGATGGGTGTCAAAACCATTGCACCCAGATCAGCTGCAGACAAGAGCAGAGCTTTCAATGGAATTTTTAAATGAGTGGGTCCAAGGTCCCACAGCATTTCTTTGGAGAACCGCAACAGGAGATGAGACATCTACCCGCAGGATCCCGAAGGCGGAGTACCAAGCCATGGCCACCCAGCAGTGGGAGTCACCCAGTCAAGGCAAAAGCGGATTGACTTTTTTTTTTTCCAAGAGATTTCTTTGGAACCGAGGGGAAAATATTAGACACCAAACAATTTCAGTTTAACAGCTTTGAAACGGAAGTGGAAGATATTTGGAATGATTTGAACAGGCAGTGAAAGTGGTATCAACGGCAGGGAACACATACAGGAGAGACAAGTATGATTATCCTAAGGAGACAGACAGAACGGAAACTTTCCTAGTTACAGGATAGAAACTAAAACTGTCTCTGTGAAGTGGACATCTGGAAATGCGAGCTATTTGAAAAAAACAAAAACAGCAAAATTGCAGATCTGGGAGGCAGGGGAAAAATACAACAATTTTCCTCGGTTCCTGGGAGGTGTCATTTTTAGCATCTCCCTTCACGTAACAAACATTCATTTTTCATCAGCTGTGTGTTTTGCTTTGCTAGATGCTCTGGGGTCATATAAAGATAATGATGGTACATTTTTCCTTCAAAAAAGCCATAGGATTGTATAGGATAGACCTTCCAGTTAGTTCAAATACCAGCATTAACAATTTTGACATCAAATTTTACGTACAATTTTTGACCTCATTTCAAAGTCAACCCACCTAGACACTGATGAAATAAGTAAAACACTTTATTATAAAATTTAATGTGTTAATATTTTCTTTCCTTTTTAACAAAATCATCCAACGCTTAAAATTTGCAAGATGGATTCCACTGCATATCAAAGAGATCAAGGAGAATAAGCAATGTGCCATATTTTCTTTTATAAATAAATGAATCAGAGGGTTGGGAGATGTTCCCTCCCTTCCCTGACCCTTCCCCCCACGAAAAAATAATCCTTGATTACAAGGCAGCTGATACTGGGTCTGGAACAGTTTTTAGCTGCTTCAAAGGAGAATCAGATGTATTTAAATGTAAAGATGTAAAACACTCATAAATTATTTCAGTGGAATGTCAAAACAGTGAGTCATGATATGTCAACTATTTAAAAATATTAACTTTTACTTTTTTTTTTTTAAGGAATGCAATCTTTCTGGAAGCTTTCAGTAGCATCTTTGCCATGAAGAAAATACCTAAATGGGATGGGGCACAGGATAGACCACAGGTGGGTCTGAGCCTTGCTGGGACACGGCTGGGATAGGGCCATGAGACATGCAGAGAATGATAAGTAGGGAGGCCCTGACTCCCCCCAGAGGAAAAACAAAATAGTGGAGAAGAGAAATGGAGTAGAATAAACAATAGAATTGCTTAGGAGAATTAAAGTGATGGGAGAAATAAAGTGATAGGGCAGAGTTTTCCAGCAAAGGCAGCAAACCTGAGCAGCGCTATTCTTCCCTGGACATTGCAGACATTGGCTACCTCCCTGAATTGAGAGGAAATCACATAGAAATGGAACAATAGTGGTCTGTAGAGCCAGTCCTACAGAGGAAAAGCAGACATGCCCCAGCCCCCTCACCCTGGCCAGGCCATTGTTATCAAGTCCTTTGTGAGGAGGAATTGTACTAAGTACATAATAATAATCATAGTCGTACTAATAATGGCCAACATGTTTGAAGGCTTACTAAGCCCTGTTCTAGGTTCTTTACATCTCACGTTTTACTTAATTATCACACACGTAACATACCTTCTTATCATTACTCCCTCTTACGGACATGGAACCAAAGGCATAGGAAAGTGAAGTTGCCCTGAGACACACAGCTGGTTCTCAGTAGGACAATGAATCAGAATGTTGGTGTGGATCACCTGGTAGAGTTATGGGAAAGTGTTAAATCACCACACCTAAACATTTTCCAGATTAGCCATGCAGTTATTCTTACCTATTTGCACTCAATTAAAAAGCATCATACCTAAACAACGACAAAACAAATAAGTTGCATCCAAACACATTCTTTACTAATTAAGGGCCAAGGGAAGAGACTTTCTGTTCCATCTCAGACAATAATTAGCTTCATAAACTTGAGTGAGTCCCTTCCCTGCCACGGACCGACCTCCCTTCCTCCCTTCTTCCTTTCCTTCCTTCTTTCCTTTCTCGTGGTGAAGAGATTGGACTAGATAATCTCTAAGGAATAGTGAGAACTGTCTTTTATCCTATGTAGCTCCATCTTACTTTTTCTCCCTTTCTGGAGCTTTCTTTCCCACAGCCATTGTTCAGTCTGGCCTGCACTAGCCTGCCCTTCAGTTCCAGGTGTGAACAGAATATCAACATGAAATTTAACAAGTTCCCGAGAGTTTGTTAATTTTTGTTTCCTGCATAGCAAGCTTCAGTCCATGAACTGACCCATGTTTAACTTGTCCCAGAAGAAAGTGTGAATTTTCAGAGTTGCCCAGGCAACCAGTTAAGAGCTCGATTCCCCAGGCTGTGGCTACTCCAACTTACCTCATCAACCCCTTTCATGCCCAGCAGAAGGAAGTGAAGGAGGAGAGGTATGTAGCCGTCTGTCCTTTTCAAAACATAGGAGAGTATAAGTCAGCACTCATTGCAAACTTGCCGGTTTCTATTTTCTGGCTTATATGGAAATATCACTTCTAGTTTGTACAGAATAAAGCATAGAAAGAGAGTCTTCCAGTTTCCAGTCTGGCATGTAAGAGGCTGTAAGTCATCACTCTGTCTTAACAACAACAAGAAAAAAACATAAAAACTGAAAAATCAACAACTCTTTTTAAATCATTCACAGAGGAGAGGGCTGTAGCAGGGCAATTAGCTGATCCCAAGATTGGAGAGACAGAAAAATAACAAGAAGTCAGGGTACCAGAGCAGAAAGCCCAGAGCACAAATCTCCATGGGCACCAGAGCCAAGGTAGAGAAACTTGAGCTGTAATTGATGAATTGCTGGAGGCTCAGTGTGGACAAGTTTGAGAAATAAAAACTCCAGGGGGCTCAGTCATCCTGGGGTCCTCGTATTATATGTGCATTACCTCCTGGAGCTCTAGCAGGTTCTTACAGTGAATACTGGAGAAAAAAATCCCCTATTTTCAGCTAGGGAAGGAGACAAGGAACCATTTTGCTAGAGCATTTTGTTCTTCTGAACAAAGTTTTCCAGCATTACCCTCACATTAAAACCAGACAAAGTATTGCAAGAGAAGAAAACTACAGACCAATGCCTCTCATGAACATAGGTGCAAAAATTCTCCGCAAAATATTAGCAAAACAAATCCAACAATATATAAACAGAATTATACACTATGACCAAGTGAGATTTACCTCAGGTATGCATGCAACTGGTTCAGCATTTAAAAAGTAATGAATGCAATTAGTCACACCAATGCGTTAAAGAAAAAACAATTGCATGATCAAATCAATAGATGCAGAAAATGTGTTAACAAAATCCAATACCACTCATGATGAAAACTCTCATTAAACTAGGAAAGAAGGGGAACTTTCCCAATTTGATTTTTAAAAACATCTATTAAAAAAAACTGCAGCTAACATTTTACTTAATGGTGAGAAATTGAAAGCTTTTCCACTGAGACTATGAACAAGGTACGGATGCCCACCCCCCATCACCACTGCTTTCAACATCCTAGCTAATAAGAGAAGGAAAGCAAATAAAATAAATACAGATTGGAAAGGAAGAAATAATACTGCCTTTGTTAGTAGATGACATTATTGTCTCTGTAGATAATCTGAAAGAATTGAAAATAGTGACAATAAAAAAAAAAAATCCTCCTGGAACTAATAAGTGATTATAGCAAGGTTGGAGGACACAAAGTTAATTCACAAAAGTCAATTGCTTTCCTATGCATTTCCCAGCAATGGAAAAGTGGAATTTGAAATTAATAAAACACAGTACCATTTACATTAGCATCCTCCAAAATGAAATACTTAAGTATAAATCTAACAAAATTTGTACAAGATCTAAATGAGGAAAAAAAACAAAGCTCTGCTAAAAGAAATTTTTTAAAAAAACTAAATAAACGGAGAGATATCCAATGTTCATGAATAAGAAGACGCAATATCGTGAAAATGTCAGTTCTTTCCAACCTTATATGCCTATGACTAAATGGAAGAAGCCAATTCAGGAAAGCTACGTTTATATAATTCCAGCTACGTGACATTGTAGAAACAGCAAAACTATGGAGAAAGTGAAAATATCAGTGATTTTCAGGGGTGGTAGAGAGGGAGAAATGATCAGGCAGAGTACACAGGGCTTTTAAGACAGTGAAAATGCTCTGCATGAAACTGTAATGGTGGATACATATCACTGAACATTGGTACAAATTCACAAAATCTACAACACCAAGAATGATCTCTAACGTAAACTTGGGTGATAATGATGTGTCGATGTAGGTTCGTCAGTTCTAACAAAGGCCCCACTCTGGTGGGATCTATGCATGTGTGGGGACAGGCGGTTCATGGGAAATCTCTGTACCTGCCACTCCCTTTCACTGGGAACGTAAAACTTCTCTGTAAAGTCTGTTAAAAAGAATAAAGCAGCCAACTCCAAAGCTACTACAGAGCTGCCCATTTAAACACAGATCCCCAAATAGCACTTGTGAAATTTATTTGTACTGACAATCATCTTTAAAATATGTTAATAAGTAGATCCCAAGCTTTCTAACCCAGGAGGAAACATGAAATTTCTGGCTGTAACACATACATATCATGTGAGTTAGAGAATGACTCCTTTTTTTTTTTTTTTTCTGAAATAATCAAGAGAATCGTATTAAGCTATACAATGTTTAATTACATTCATGTTAAATGAAGAATGAAAAGGAAATTTAAAAAGCAAGAAGAAAAGAAAAGTGAAGGAAAAGGAGGAGTACTTTGCTCCTGTAGTGTATGATTAGAGAAACTTGTGATTTTGTTTTCTGGGGAACATCAAAGACCACACACATGTACATGTACATACAGTTGCCATTTTGGCAGAAATATATACATTTTGATTTAAAATACTTATTTATCTTAACTACAGGTGGGAAATCTTGTTTAACCTATGTTTTCTCTATGATGGCCTGCTCTCAAAGCTATCGAATTATTTTATTTAGTAGGTCTGAGTCTTATAATCACTCAGGTTTGAGAAAATCTGACATCTGTGGTTCCCAGGTACTGCTGAGGTTGAAGTGTGATGTATAAAGCTTATTTCTCAAGTGTGAGCTATCGTAAGAATCACCTGGGACCTTTTTAGCCCTAGATCGGGCTAAAGAGCCTTCCCATTTGTATTAATATTAGTCAGCTCAGGCTACCATAACAAAATACCACAGACTGGGTGTCTTAGACAACAGAAATCCATGTTTTTCACAGTTCTGGAAGCTGCAGTCCCAAGATCAAGGTGCCCACAGATTTGGTTCCTGGGGAGGGCTCTCTTGCTGTCTTGCAAACAGCTACCTTCCCCTTGTGTCCTCACAGGGCAGAGAGAGAGAGAGAGAGAGTGTTGCCTGGTGTCTCTTCCTCTTCTCATAAGGACACTAATTTCATTGGGTCAGAGTTCCGCCCTTATGACAGAGTCTGGACCCATTCATTGCAAATTTTACTCAGTAAGATTGCTGGCTTTTAAAGCCTCCGTGAAAATAATTTACATTTTATTTCCACGGTAGCTTTCCATTCTCAAAAAAAGAAGGCATTTCAAGTCCTTCCTCCATACTCAGAAGGCAAATGATATTTTATAAACCATTCTTTGTGTACATGATTTTACAGTGGGTCCTCAGTGAAGGCATTTGCTGGCCAATAGTGTGTGGCTACTGTTACGCCTTGGTTTAGGAGCTGCTTCTAACCTCTATTCATTAAATAGCTCAATAATATTTAGTGAGTGCCTATTATGCATTGGGATCTCTGCTAGGAAATGGACTTATATGCACAGACCTCAGTCCCTTATCTGCTGTGGCTCACAGATTCAGGGAAATAGCACATGCAAAAAAACAATTAGGGCCAATGTGGCAGGAGCCATGAGGGCGTGGAGAGAGAGGTTCAATGTCGTGGGGCTTCCAAAGAAAGAGTCTCTCATCCAAGTACTAACCAGGCCCGACCCTGCTTAGCTTCTGAGATCACTATGTATGTACTCTATGGACTACTTTGACAGAGTAGGTTTTTGAATGTAACAAGATAAGTCAACTTGAGTGGTAATATATTTTGGGAAATCAGCTCAGTACAAATTGTGACTGTAAACATTATACTGTAAATGCTTTGTAGTTTTCCCCCAGTAAAAACAAACAAACAAACAAAAAAAAACATAAATGCCACTTGGATTAG
>CAUYRT010034877.1:0-22635 GCA_963574885.1 Lepilemur ruficaudatus
TGGTCTCGAACTCCTGAGCTCAGATGATCCACCTGCCTCGGCCTCCCAGAGTGCTAGGATTACAGGTGTGAGCCCATATTTTCTATTTAGTTATATGGAGCAAAAATTACCTCAAAAGAAACACAGTGCATAATACTGGCAATATTTTTGTTTTTCTCCTTAAATGATATATAACAGAAAAATTTCATTATGCAAGGAGAATATGAAGCCATGTAAATACTCAGCCATATTTTAAAAGACAATTATCAAAAATTTATCTGAATATTAAGCTACACTTACAATGCAAATTGCAATTTTTCCCCATAATACTTTTTTTTCTTCTATATTAAGATCACAGTTAAACAGATTGGAAAGTGCTGTCTATTTTTTTCTTAGCCTCATCTGGTATAGTCATACACTGTGTTTGTTGCCTTTTTAAAAAAAATTTCCACATTTTTCCCAAAGAGCTTCCTTCCTTGTCCCTGGGACATTATTGCAAACTGCCAGCTCAAGGACTCTGCACTGTGATCTCCCACAAAGGACTACATGGAAGATATCGGTAGATAGTTATTATAAAAGAAAAAAGGGGAAGCAAAGAAGAAGCCCTAACCTAGTCTAAAGGAAACATCTGGCCCCTACCATAAGTGATGTGCTAAAAAATAAACACAGCCCTGTGGAATTTGATATTTAAGTTAAAAACAATGGCCACAATATAATAGAAATGGGTGAATTGAACAGTTGAGATTTCAAGGTCTAACTCTTGATCAAGTTTTACATAACATTGCCTCTTCCAGGAAACTTAGAAACATAGAAGACTGATGACTGTCTCTCATATAAAGACTCAACTGCATGTAAAATTCATAAAAAAAAATTGATAATTATATTTTTTAATGGACAGAAAAAGCACAGTTAGGGTTGCTCAATCTTTCTATAAATTTCTCTCTTACTACAAAGTTAAAAGTCAACTTTATACTCATCTTGTTCACAAAGACAATCTGAAAATCACTTTTATTATGGTTTTCTTTGTCTTTTGTCTTTGTATTATGCACATTTTTAGAAGTGGCGATAAATGATAAAATGACCCCAACTCACCATCCCACAGCTTTAAGTTCATCAACAGTTGCCATTGAGACAGCAAATCACTTGCCAAAAGGCCATAATGAATAGGAAAGGAAATATGGGATACATAAAAAGTAAACAGGCATTTGAATATTGGAAGTTAGAAGCTAAAACAGAGATTAGATTGGAATTGCAAAGACCACCAAGGTCAGGAGTCACTAGGAAAAACATAGTCACTAAATTTTATGTTTGTTTTGCAATTCACAACCCAGAAGAAACTGATTGGATTTATTTAGCTATTGTGTGTTAGTTGTAGTGCTAAGATATCTGTGGGATCAAAGAGATCATGTAAATCACTAAGTCCAAAAATGTCTCCTCCATGTCTTTATTAAGTATTGAGTAATATTAATACCTCAAGTGAGAACTCTATTCCATTGCCTTAATGTGAGATGGAAGCTTTGTCACATTACAATATAAATTCCCTTGGAGAGTTGGCTTAGTTATTTGCCAGTCACCAATTCAGTGTTAGTGAGTTTACCCTTATTCATCACAGGGTCTGCCACATTGAAGGCTTTCCATGAAATTGATTGGACGAATTGTTCAATAAGCAAGTCAATGAAATATGTTCCTGGATACCAGAACAGGCAACTGAGAGACAGATGTGCTCAGATTTTCTATTTCTTTATAATTCAATGTTGGGAAGTTACGTGTGTCCAGTAATTTATCCATTTTGTCTAGGTTTTCAAATTCATTGGTGTATAATTGTTCATCAATGTCTTATATGACCCTTCGTATTTCTGTGGTGTCAGTTGTAACGTCAATTTTTTAATCTCTGATTTTATTTATTTAAGTCTTCTTTTTTTCTTAGTAAGGCTAGCTAAAGGTTTGTCAATTTTGCTTACCTTTTAAAATAACCAGCTCTTCATTTTGTTGAGTTTATTTTGAGGAGGGTTCTATTTCATTTACTTCCTCTGGTCTTTATGATGTCTTTCCTTCTACTAATTTTGGGATTAGTATGTGCTTATTTTTCTAGCTCCTTGAGGTACAACATTATGTTGTTTATTTGAAATCTTTCTTCTTTTTTGATATAGATGTTTATTTTCATAAATTTCTCTCTTAGAATTCCTTTTACTGTATCCCACAGGTATTTGCATGTTGTGTTTTCATTTTCAGTTGTCTTAAGAAATTTTTAAGTTTCCATTTTAATGTCTTCATTGACCCATTGGTTGTTCAGGAGTATATGTGTTTAATTTCCATGTATTTGTAAAGTTTCCAAAGTTCCTCCTGTTATTGATTTCTAATTTTATGCCATTGTGGTCAGAAAAGATACTTGATATGATTTGATTTTCTTAAATTTGCTAAGACCTGTTTTGTGGCCTAACATGTGATCTATCCTGGAGAATGTCCTATGTGAAGTTGAGAAGAACGTATATTGCTGTTGGATGCAATGTCCTGCAAATGTCCTTTAGGTGCATTTGGTCTAGAGTGCAGTTTAAATCTGATGTTTCTTGTTGATTTTCTGTCTGGATGATCTGTTCATTGCTGAAGGTGGGGTGTTAAAGTCCACTACTATTATTGTATAAAAAGGAATAAAATCCTGCCATTTGCAACAACAGAGATGAACCTGGAGATATTATGTTAAGTGAAATAAGCCAGGCACAGAAAGGCAAATACTGAATAATCTCATATGTAGAATCTAAAAAAAGTTTGTCTCATAGAAGTAGAGAGTATAAAGGTGGTTATAAGAGGCTGGGGTGGTTAGAGGGTGGGAGAGGATGGGGAGGTATTTGTCAAAGGACACATAATTACAGTTAGATAGGAGAAGTAAATTTCAAGGGACCTATTGTACAGCAAGGTGACTATGGTTAATATTGACCTATTACAGTCTTAAAAAATACAAAGAAAGCAGTTGTTATATGCTCTCACCACAAAAATAATAATCATGTAGGGTCATACATTTATTAATTAGCTATATTTAACTATTCCACAAAATATATATACTTTAAAACACAATGTAGTACACAATAAAAATGTAATACCTGCCAATTTTAAAAATAAAAAATAGATATTATAGAAGATTTTTCTAAAAATGCCCAGAGAAATGGTCATTCACAACCAAAAAATAAAAAGAGAGATAGAGATGAGTATGCTACAAAGGTGACAAAGAGTCATTAAAAGGAGGGTTAGCAATTCTCTGAGGATGAAAATCACCCACTACATTTTTGAGCCATGTCAGCACTGGGCCTATGAGAGAATTAGTTTAGCTTGCCCAGTGACAACTGCACATCTTCCCTCAGACCAATGAGCAACAAGTGGCCCGAAAAATAAAAGGTGCATGTGACCAGTGACTCTCCATCCTCCTTTCTCTCTACTGAAGCCCAGATTCCCTTCCCATCTTTGAAAAATTTTCCTGACTAAACAATTAAATATGGTTTCCAGATTCCCTTTCTCCCCTTGGCCATGCTGAGAATTTCATTCCCACTTTCACAGGAACAAAGGATAGAAAATAAGTAAGTTGTGTACCAATCTGATCTGTAAAAAGTTTGAATATATCCTCAGGGTAGTCTCACCAATGGTCTCATTTGTCTTAAATAACTAAGCAACATTTAGAGCATCTCTAAGAATCCTCTAAAACTGAAAAGCATTTAGATAGGGTAAGAACTAGAAAATGTCTTTATATCCCTTTGTTATGTGACATACCTCAATGGTTTTGAATGATTTCATGGAATTAATAGAAATTGTTGCAGTCATCTAACTTTCCACTGATAATTCTATGAATCCACAAACTTTCTTTTGCAGTCTTTAAATAACTATTTTTAAATTTTTTATTTTTGATTATTATGTGTGCTATTATAATAGTTGTGTATCTTTGTAGAGTACATGTGATGTTTTGATACAGGCATACAATGCAAATTACTCAAATCATGGTTATTGGGGTAGGCATCACCTCAGGCATTTAACATTTCTTTGTGTTAGGAACATTCC
Organism: Lepilemur ruficaudatus; assembly: GCA_963574885.1. Classification (NCBI taxonomy): domain Eukaryota; kingdom Metazoa; phylum Chordata; class Mammalia; order Primates; family Lepilemuridae; genus Lepilemur; species Lepilemur ruficaudatus. Next base: position 4,024 of record CAUYRT010034877.1, read on the forward strand.
AGCCCACTCTTTTAAAGTATATGCTAACTTATTTTTTGATTATAGTCACTTTGTTATGCTAGCAAATTGACAAACATATGCCATATCTGATTTTCTATCATTGTTTTCTTTAGTGAGGGGACAGTTAAGTTAAATATTTTGGTGGCTTAATAGAATGTTAGAATTATCTACACGACTACATTGCAAGAGATTGAATCAAGGCACATCAAAGCAACTTCCTTTTTCCTTCATCAAGACCCTAGATAAATAAACCATTGCTTCATTTAGTTTATTAGAAGGATTAATAATTTTCTATTGTTCTTTGAATCTTAGAATTTTCCTTTTTGAGACGGTAAGAAAGTATTTTAAGGTTAACAATCATATTATAGAAACTTCTAGTAATTTTTCAGAATAGCTTTAAATATATATCTGTTTTTAAATGGTATAAATTCTTAGGAAATTATATTACTAGTGTCTCCATCTATATTTGTTGCTGTTTTCAGCCATTTTATAAAATACAAAAAAAGAATAAATTGCTGATAGCACAAATTAAGCCAAAAGGAATTCTTTATAAATACCAGTCTATTCTCCTTGGGGAAGAAACTGCATTAAGCTGAGCATTTAGTTATCCATGAAAGATTGACAGATTACTGTCAGGGAGCATAAAGATTTTACGAACTCCTCCATCCATAGGGATGGTTTCTTTTTATAAACCCCTGGAGAATTTACTGTCAGTGACACTCATTTGGAAATTAACAAATACTGCCTTGTGTTATTAATTATCATTATCCACTAAAGTAGAAGCTTCTGGAGGGAAGCGATTGTGACTTCACAGTCATCACTGTTTATAGCATAGCAGGTGCTCAATAATAATTTTGAATGCATGTACTCATCAATACTTTAATGGAATAATCAATTATCAATCAATAGTTTTATTGAATTCTGACCCTCTCTACTATCAGAATTACGTACAGTGAGTCTCCATCAGGTACAAGGATTTTCTTTTGCACATCTCCAGATGTCTTGGTTCCCCTTGTTGGATTGTATGTGGATAAAGATCTATAAAGAGGCTATAGCTGGTTCAGAGACTAACATCTAGCTTATTTAAAATGACTTTAAAATCAAGCTAAACTATCTCTTTCTTTAGACCTCAGCATTCTCTCCAATGTCAAGTTCTTTATTGTGGCTTCTTGGGTTCAGACTGTAGATTAAAGCTGACTTTTAAGAAAACTTCTGATTTGTCATGATTTTGAAAACTGGAATTGCTGACACATACGCATAAAGTAATTAATTCAAAGTGAACGCAAATTAATAGAGCTAACTCAAGTCACAAAGATGGCAGATGATAAAAGCTAAATGATTTGCTCAAAGTCCCACAGCCCTAGCAGCCAACTCCATCACAGACTCCTGGTCTTTACACTACCCTGAGTTTCTATCTCCAAGGCACGATTTAGGGTTTGTGTTCACAAAATGTGTGGTATATACCCCTCTTGTACTTCTCCTACTTCTGCTATATTTCACCTTACAGAGCTAATGCATTAACCGTCTCATTTAAGCCTCATTAAATCACTCATATGAGTCAATACCAATTTGATGGCGAGTACAAGTGGGGCCTGTTCTTTGGGTCTTGTGTCACCTCACTTCGAATAATGGGCTCAAGCTTAATCCAGGATAATGCAAGAGGTGCTAACTCACTGTCATTTCTTAAAATTGAGTAATATTCCATTGTGAACATAGGAGGAAATGGACAGATTCCTGGAAACATAAAATCACATTCTTTAATGTCAATATAATCTCAATACTACCGGCAGTGACACCTTATATTTGTGTATCATGTTACCTGTTTACAAATTGCTTTCATTTGTACTATCTCCTACAGTCTTCACATCAGCCCTCTGAGGCAGGCAGAATAAGAAAGATGACCCTAGTTTTACAGAGAAGGAAATTGAAGCTAAAAGAGCTTAACACATTAACTGCCATGTGAGTTGTAATTAACTCACGCTAATTTTGAGCCCAGGGCCTCAGGAAGCATATGTAACCCATACCCCTCTTTACTTTGGGAGCTGCATGAACTGTTTTTCAAGTTGCATATAACTCAGGCACAGAAAACAATAAAAAATAACAAATTTTTCATTAAATTAGAAAGGATCATTTTGTTTTTGAAGGTTTTATTCCATTCTCGTAATAAAACACCGTGGCCTCAAAGAAAAAATTTTTTTCTACTGTGGCAGTTAATGTGTTAAGTTACTTGCCTAAAATTCTACAGTTAGTATGGGCAGAGATGAGAACCCAAAGCTCATGTCTCCTGACCCTGTGAGCTCCCACCCACCACATGCTTCTAAGGTCTACCATTCCAACAAGCTGCTGTTATTTGAAGCAGTTCTCCTCTTTGTTTACTGCCTTGAGTGACAGAGTAGGAAACACACAAGAAAATAGTCTCAATTGTTCAGTAGACACATCTTATGTCTGGCCTAAAATTAGACTCCTCATCTATCTTATTCATAAGACTCTGATGATGCATAACTGTTTTAAAAACCAAATTGACCTTCAGAAGAGAACTAATCTAAAGTATACCTCAAGTTGTGATAATATTTAAGCAAAGGAGTTCCAGAAATACCTTGAGTAATATCAGATTGAAAGACTGATTCAACAAAGTGAGTCATTTTGTTTCCCAGGGTGAGTCTCAAAGGTGACAACACTCATTCATATGTATTTTTAATTGTTAACCAAACCATCAATCTTATTATCTTATAGCAGTGTTTATCAAATTGTGGTCAGTCTCATGCAGGAGCACTTATACAGGACCACCTGCATGAGAATTACCCAGGAGATTTGTTAAAAAATGCCATTTCTTGGTATAATAGACATTGAAAACTCACAAGGGGGAGGGATGATCAAGGACCTCTGGGGTACAGTGTACACTACTTGGGTAATGGTCACATTGAAAGCGCAAACTCTACCACTATATAATGTATACATGTAACGGAATTTAACTTGTACCCCCAAATCTATTAAAATAGAAAAAACATTTTTAATTCAATTTCTTGAATTGGGCCCTCCTCCCAGATATTTTGTGATTATGGATCCAGTAAATTTGGGCGGAGCCCAGGAACCTGCATTTTTAGCATGCTGCCTGAGCCATCTTTACCCACTAAAATTACAGAGTAACTGCCTGTTCTGTTTGTTTGTATACATTGCATGTACCATGTACCTTGCTAATCCCACTCAGGCCTGTGAAATGAGTTGAAAATAAAGGAAAGGAAAAAAGACTGAAAGTTCAACGCAAGCTGGCTTTTTAGGGCTGGACTTGTGCGGAGGTTTTTAAAAATCTTCTGGGCTCCATCTTTATGTAGGCCATTTAGAAGACAGTGTCACTTCTGGGTGGACTTCAGCTACTCATCTCTGTGGGGTCTGGTTGCCCTCTTCTCTCCTGTCAGGTGTGCTGGTGTACCAGGCTCAGTCACCAGATGAAGGCGCCCTGGTCACTGCTGCCAGGAACTTCGGCTTTGTATTCCGTTCCCGCACATCTGAGATAATCACAGTTGTCGAAATGGGGCAAACCAGAGTCTACCAACTGCTAGCTATTTTGGACTTCAACAATGTGCGCAAGCGGATGTCTGTTATTGGTGGGTGCCCCTCCTAGCCCTCTCCCCTTCTTTGTCCTTCATATACAGTCACATGTTGCCTTTCTCTTTTTTCTGCACACAAATGCTTTCTCCCACTTAACATGCCTTCTCACAGGTACTGTGTCTCAAATACACAAAACCATTCCTACTGTCTCTCTCACATATACTTTAACTTTTCTCTCATGCACATACGAGGGCTTGCTACTATACACTAAGTCCCTCCTGTGGTCTTCCTGGGTAATGACTTGTCAGAACTCTCAAAGCCAAGATAAGGACAGAGAATAAATGTATAAAACCTGAACATGGAATAAGAAATGGGAACAAGGCCAGGCACAGCAGCTCACGGCTGTAATCCTAGCACTCTGGGAGGCCGAGGCGGGTGGATCACTAAAGGTCAGGAGTTCGAAACCAGCCTGAGCAAAAGCAAGACCCCATCTCTACTGAAAATAGAAAGAAATTAATTGGCCAACTAAAAATATATAGAAAAAATTAGCCGGTCATGGTGGCGCATGCCTGTAGTCCCAGCTACTTGGGAGGCTGAGACAGAAGGATCGCTTGAGCCCAGGAGTTTGAGGTTGCTGTGAGCTAGGTTGATGCCATGGCACTCACTCTAGCCCGGGCAACAGAGTGAGACTCTGTCTCAAAAAAAAAAAAAAAAAAAGAAATGGGAACAGACAATGTAGGGCAAATTCATACCATCTTGCTCTCTCAATTAGTTTGGTCCTCAGACTAAAGAGGGAAAAGGTCATTTTTCATACTTGGGCTTTACTAGGTGTGAGCCTGGAATTGAGAAACTGGATGTGATTCTACAAATCTTCCACAGGTGATAGTGTGAACCAGGGAGGAACTGGTTCTTTAAGTTCTTCTCTCACTCTTGCCAACCCTCACCACATCATTCATCCTGTGTGACCACCTGTTGAGTGCTTAGACTCCAAAGGTATCAGAAACAAATGTCATGGGAACCAGCCTCCTACCATCCATCAGTGGCCCAGAGAAGTTCTTATAACAACAGGCCTCTATAGTTACTTTGCTTAATTTGCTTATCTTTAGTGCGGACACCTGAAGACCGGGTAATGTTGTTCTGCAAGGGTGCAGACACCATCATCTGTGAGCTACTTCATCCATCCTGTAGGTCCCTCAGTGAGGTGACCATGGACCACTTAGATGTAAGTGTTTAAGCTGCAGGAAAGGGAAGCTATGGGTGGTTCTCTGTATCTGGATATATGTTCACATATGTGTCCCTGTCAGTGTGTTTCTATGTGGGTGTATAATAGTGTCTGTGTCTCTTTAATTGATGGAAGAATAAACTATCTCATTCTGTGGGATTCTTACCGACCACATTGCCAAAGAGTTGGGTGGGACAGGACCCCAGAGGCCTGATGAGAATTATGTCTATGGGAACACTTAAAACAATCAGAATAATTCCATGATTGTTGGCTCAGGAGTTTCCATGGTCAGACCTGGAATTTTCTTCAGAATAGAGCCTCTGATGTGGGAGGCCCCACCCCACCAGCCACGATGAGAACAGACTGCCTTTAGGATATGGAGCAGACAGCACCAGGCCTGGCCTGTTTGATACCTCTCTCTGTTGTCCACAGGATTAGAATCCCCAGAGGCACCCCCCCCCACTCCCTATCCTAGTCTGCTTCCATGCTCTAGGATTTGGGATGTATCTAAAAGAGGGACTGGCTCCAGCCTGCTGGCACAAGAAGGAAAAACCAGATCTATGCTCTTTGGGTTTTCTACCCCTAAATCTGGATATACAAAGGGTCAGGAGAATAGGGAGAAAACAAGGGACAGAATAGGAATCAGGACAGGTCACAAAAATATTTTATAAAAGAAACAAATTGGCTGGGCACAATGGCTCAACGCCTGTAATGCCAGCACTTTGGGAGAACAAGACAGGAGGATCATTTAAGGCTAGGAGTTCAAAACCAAACTGGGCAACATAGCGAGACCCTGTCTGTACAAAAATAAATACTAAAAAATTAGCCAGGCATGGTGGCACGCACCTGTAGTTCTAGCTACTGAGGAGGCTGAGGTAGGAGGATCACTTGAGCCCAGGAGTTCGAGTCTGCAGTGAGCTATGATGATGCCACTGCACTCCAGCCTGGGCGACAGAGCTTTGTCTCTAAAAAAATAAATTTTAAAAATAGGCCAGGAATGGTGGTTAACACCTGTAATCTCAGCACTTTGGGAGGCCGAGGCAAGAGGATCACTTGAGGCCAGGAGTTCAAGACCAGCCTGGGCAACGTAGCAAGACCTAGTCTCTACAAAAAATAAAAAGATGAGCTGAAATACCACTTTACACCCACTAGGATGGCTAAAATAAAAAATATGGATAATAATAATGTGTGGGCAAGCATGTGGAGAAATTTTAATCCTCATGTATTGCTAATAGGAAAGTAAAATGGCACAGCTATTTTGGAAAACAGTCTGGCATTTCATTTAAAAATTAGACATAATGTTATCATATGACCTAGCAATTTCCTAGATATATTTGCAGGAAAGTAAAAATATGCATCCACACAAAAACATGTACACAAATGTTTATAGCAGCATTATTAATAATGGCCAAAAAGTTAAAACAACCCAGATGTCTATCAACAGATGAATGGATAAATAAAATGTGGTTCATCTGTATAATAGAATGTTATTTGACAATAAGGAAGTACTCATACATGCTCTAACATGCATTAACTTTGAAAACATTATGCTAAATGGAAGAAGCCAGTCCCAAAAAGCCACATATATGATTCCATTTATATGAAATGTCTAGACTAGGCAAATCTATAGAGACGGAAAGCAAATTAGTGGTTGCCAGGGGATAGGGGAAAATGGGAATGACTGCTAATGGGTACAGGGTTTCTTTTTGGGGTGATAAAGATGTCTCAAAATTAGATAATGGTAATGGTTACACAAATGTTTTAAAAGTTCACTGAATCGTACATTTTAAAAGGGTGAATTTTATAGTAGGTAAATTGTATCTCAAGTTAAAAAACTAAGTCAGTGAAGTGTCCCACACAAGATAGCTCTTATGTCTTATACTGGTTCCCAGAGGCCACAATATTTTTTATGGACTAGTCTCTTATCATTTAATTCAGAACACATGAATCAGGGTACCTTTTCTTATAGCATTTTCACAGACTGGCTTCAGAGGGGATTGTAAAACTGTTTCAGATCTTTTGATATGCTTCCTGTTACCAACCTCAACAGACACTTATAGTGGGCCCTAACTACACTACAGTCTATTAACCACTGATGACAAACCTATGGGAGTCAAGCTCCAACAACCCACTCATGCAGAAGCACAGCTCCAGGCCCTCTGAGACAGCTCACACAAAAACAGGTGGCAGGCAGAATATGGCTCCCAGGTCCTAGTTCACCTATCCCAGTACTAAGATAAAAAAAACATACAATTAGGGATTAAAGATAATGTTAACACATGCTGCTAAATTATTTGTTGAGTGGATTAATGAATCTGTCATATTGTTAAGATTGTCAGGTCCTCTTATCTGTATCCTATGAAAAACCAAATTCTGCCACTATCGCTTTCTTCTTAAGAAGCCTCCTGAGATCTCTCCTGGGGCTTCTTAGGCTGCCAGCAGTACAGAGGTTTAAGAGATGGCATTCCCTACGTGTAACGTCTTGTGTTAATTTCACCTGACAGCTAGTTCAAACACTCAGGAGTTGCATAGGGAACTAAGCAAATTCTATTTCTCTTTGCTCTTATAATGCCAAAGTGAATTATTTTGCAGCTCACTATAGTGGTGATCATGTAGAATTGTTGTTCATGTGCAGTTCTCAATACACAAAATCTGTTTCTAACCCACCCTTAGATGGATATGAGTTCTGCCCTGAACCACCCACATTCTCACTCATCCCTCCTTATGACAAAAGATAGTTAGCTGTGGTTAGTTAGGATATATCAGTGGCTGAGGGGCAAAAAGATGGTAACTCACTCAGAGAGCAATTCTGCTGTGGCCTCATTAACGCTGCTGGCTATGGCTAATTGACTGAGCCAGCCAGCTGTAGACAAGTCCACAAATATGTGTTGTGTAAGATACTCATTGAATATTTGATGAAAGAAGTAAGGGATAGAAGAAATTAAAATGAATGTATGCTTGTAAAAAATAGTAACACTTTTGATTATTTTTTATAACAACTCCTTTTTACTTTATTGTTCCCTTCATTCTCATATGATGTTCATCATTATCCTCTCTGTAAGGGGTGAATTATTATCCCAGTTTTACAAGAAAGAAACCTGGACTTGCTTTTTCCCAGAGTCACACAGCAAATTCTCTAACTACTAAAAGCTAGAACCTTCTCTATCTCAGAAGTACTCTCGACCTTCCAGCTATGCCGGCCTTATCCTTAAGACATTTTGCTGAGAAAGTGCAACAGTTGCTTTCTTTTCAGGCTTGGAACTAGCTCCATGATACTAATCATGATTAATACCTATTAGTAGCCGATTAGTCGCTGATTTTGCAGGCAGACCGGGTCTGTGGGGTCAGCCTGCCACTCCCTTAACTCAGCCTTACCCCAGCCCAGGCCTACTCACTGCACATACACGCATCTTCCAGGATTATGCCATTGAAGGCCTTCGCACCCTCATGGTGGCCTACCGAGAGTTGGATTATGAAGTCTTCAGGACCTGGAGCAAGCAGCACAGTGAAGCTTGCCTGTCTTTGGAAGATCGAGAAGACAGATTATCAATTGTCTATGAAAAGATCGAAAAAGACTTGATGGTTAGTGTGAGGAAGCCAGGGACAGACTTGGGGGGGGTGTTGCACCGTGCAGTTGGCAGACTGAGCAAGGGCTCTGAGTGTGGCTTCCAGTGGATGGCTAGGTGCAGGCTTTCTCTGAGAGGGAGGGCAGGCAGGCTTGGCATGAAAGCACCATAGCTTTGTGTCAGGGAGGCTGAATACTAGAATCCAAGCTGATTCAGTATATCCTGGATCTTCTGACTCCACAATGAAAAAATGCACTGGTTGTAACTTCTATCTTTCTGCCAGTGTTTCTTATCTCAAAGCTGCTCACAGAAGCTAAGTAATCTGGGAGAAATTAGGATCTGAATATTGCATAGATTAGATAACCCAGAACCAACTGATGGAATAATCAGGACCAATTAGAAGTAGTTGCAATAGTACAGATAAGAGATGGTGATAGGTTGTACCAGATAGAAGTGGTAAGGAATGGTCAAATTCTGTGTATTTTTTAAAAGAAGAGACAACAATTTGCTGATGGATTGAATTATAGGGCATGAGAAAAGGGGCAGTTAAGGATGACCTCAAAGTTTTTGACCAGACTGATACAGGCTGGCTCAGCTATAAAAAGAGAAATTACTGATACCAGTCAGTTCTGTGGTAATATTTCTAGACTGTCCTTCTAGAAGTTTAGCAGAAATTAGTTAGCAGTTCCATCATCTGTCAGTTCCTCAACTAAGGCCTGGTACCTATCACTGTGGTGATGGGGATATTATGGAGAGAAAGCATGGTATTGGACCTAGATTCTTTTAATCTAGTGTGGGGAAAAGCCTTGAAAACCTTAGAGGGCCCCTGTGGGTACAAACAAATGAAGAACACCCAAGCCCTGGAGGGGTTGAAGGAAAAACTGGAGTGGGATATGGGGATCCTTCGCCTGGGAACCACCACTTTTGGAGCCAGGGAGTGTGGTATAAAGAAGGGAGAAGTGAAGGTGTGTTGAAAAACAGATGGCTTAGCAGTGGCACAGAGCTTCATATATGACTTGGGCAACTCTCTTCCTTCTCTGGTCCTTTATATTGAGTTTCTCAATTTGATTTCTGTGTATGGTTGAAAAGCTGTGTATGTTGAAAGGCAGAGTGTGCTGAGTTTTATTCCACTGGGACCCTCGTGCAGGACAGAGCCAGCTTACTAAAGAGAAGGCTGAGGTGCCAATTCAGCTGTTGGGTAGCATTAAACACTGTAACTTTATCCCTTTTCCTCACTCTGATGTCTCTTTTGGAAGCTGTTAGGGGCCACAGCCATAGAAGACAAGCTGCAAGATGGAGTGCCTGAGACAATCATGACCCTGAACAAAGCCAAAATTAAACTGTGGATTTTAACTGGAGATAAGCAAGGTAAAGGAGATATCCTTGCCTGACCAGTCCTCTTCCCTGCCCACCTTAGCCATTTCTTTTCTTATTCTTAGCCATTTCCTTTTTCTTTTCTTTCTTCCTTTCTTTCTTTTCTTTTCTTTTCTTTTCTTTTCTTTTTTTTTTTTTTTTTTTGAGACAGGGTCTTGCTCTGTTGCCCAGGCTAGAGTGCAGTGGCAGCATCATAGCTCACTGCAGCCTTGAACTCTTGGGCTCAATGGATCCTTCTACCTCAGCTTCCTGAATAGCTGGGACTACAGGTGTGCACCACAATGCCTGGCTAATTTTTCTATTTTTTTGTAGAGACAGGGTCTTGCTATGTTGCACTATGTTGCTCAGGCTGGTCTCTAATTTCTGGCCTCAAGCGATCTTCCTGCCTTGGCCTCCCAAGGTGCTGGGATTACAGGTGTGCCCCACCTCTTAGCCATTTTCTGGACAAATGCCTTGTAACTCAGATAAGTCCTTATAGGACACCTTCACTTTTAGTCTTGTATACAATTTGCTGAGCATGTGCTTCATGCCAGATGCTATATTAGGAATTGAAGACACGGAGATAAATCAATCATACATGACTCCTTTCATCCAGGAACTCACAAGCTAAAAGCTTTAAAGTTGTCTCTTGCTACACCCCCTCTGTTGGCCCAAAGATTCATTGGCTCACCATTTCCCACTAAGTCATCTGAAAATCCTCTTAACTATGCCACCATCTTAATTCAGCCTTCATCCTCTGTTGGCTGTATTTCTGCAAAAACTTCTGAACTGATCTCTCTGTCTCTTGCCCTTATTAATTTCATCATAGCCTACATACAACCATCAGTTTAATCTTCCTCAAATATACTAATTTTATGATGTTACTTCTCTGCTCAGTGTCCTACAGTGATTCCACATTGTAAAAGTCAGACTCCTCTATCTGGCCTTGAAGAGTTTAATAATCTTGGTCAGGTGTGGTGGCTCATACCTATAATCCTAGCACTCTAGGAGGCTGAGGTGGGAGGATGACTTGTGCCCAGGAGTTTGAGGTTGCAGTGAGCTATGATGATGCCACTGCACTCTACCTGGGGTGAAAAAGTAAGACTCTGTCTCAAAAAAAAAGAAAGGAAGGAAGGAAGGAGGGAGGGAGGGAAAGAAGGAAGGAGTGAAGGAGGGAGGGAGGGAGGGAAAGAAGGAAGGAGTGAAGGAGGGAGGGAGGGAAGGAAAGAAAAAGACTTTGATAATCTATTGCTACCTACACATCCTTATCTCCGTCCTAATGTGCCCATTGTCTTCAGTATGTCCCAAACACACCAATTCCCACTCTAGGGCCTCTGGGTTGTTTCCCCACTTAAAATAACTTTTCCTTCTCCTAAACATCCTTATTCATCTTTCAAGGCTTTCCTCCAAGAAAGTTTCTGTGACAATTGCAATCTCTTCTCTGAATTCTGATACCACTTGTAGCCAGGAATCGGGACTTAATTTTTTCCTTAGTATGAATTTATTCCAATTCCCAGATTTCTTGATGTAAAGGAAGGACTACAATTTAAACATGTCTCAGTCCTCCATGAAATCTAACATAGAAATGGGCATAGTACTTTTCAAAGAAACACATCCTGATTGCCTTGAGAAATGGATACAGACTGGAATTGCTTTAAGAAATAGGGTAAAGCTTTTTAGAGAAGGCCAAAATGATCCTAGTTATTGATAAGTAACTCACAAGTCTGTACCAGGTAGATGGTCACATGTGGATGTTTGAATATGGTCTCCACTGATTCATAAAAAATGCACTTTGACGGCATCCATGGCAAATGTGGACAGATGGGCTCTGCAGCCCACTGTTAGAGCCTGTGTACCTGTACACTGTGACAACCCTGTCCTGTCCCTATCTATAAACACCAGCCAAAATGAGACCTTTGTTCCCCCTTCCCTACAGAGACTGCTGTGAACATTGCCTACTCCTGTAATATATTTGAGGATGAAATGGATGGGGTGTTCACTGTGGAAGGCAGGGATGATGAGACTGTTCTGCAAGAACTCAGGTACAGATGGGAGAGAGACCACAGCCAGTCCCTGATGCCAAGATTTCCCATCCATCTCTTCCCACAGTGTGGCTTCCATACCACCAGAAGGAACAGAGAAGAAATGGAGGGGGAAACAAAAACCTTAAAATATTTGAGAGAATTTTATAAGGAAGCATTCAGGCTAAAGGAGTTGGAGTATGGGGGCTGGAGAAGTATGGCATGTGGATGGTCAGGGGGCAGTTGGGTCTGTGGTCCTGCTGGTGCTTTGCAGGACCCTGTACCCTTTTCCTCACTTTCATCCTGGGACACATTTTCCTTCCTAAGCTCTGGGGCTTCAGGTCAGACTTTGACCACTATTCTTGGCTTTCAGGACAGCAAGAGGCAAGATGAAACCCGAGTCTCTACTGGATTCAGACCCAGTAAACATTTACCTCACCACGAACTCCAAAATGCCCCTCAGAATACCTGAGGAGGAGGCCAATGGCAACTATGGCTTGGTCATCAATGGCTACAGTCTGGTGGGCAACACAGAGCTACAACTCTGTTCTCTTCTTCCAAGGAACTTTCTTCCTAGGTCCAATCCACTTCAGGGAAATTTCAAGACCCCTTCCATATTCCATGAGCCACCCCATTCCCCCTCCCTTCAGGTGCCCTTGCCTGAAAGACACCTTTCACCAGATTTCTCTAGGCAGGAGTCAATGAGGAAAGGGAAGCCAAGAGCATATTCCTTCCTTAACCAAATTCTTCACTACTGATGTGGCCTGTCACTTAGGGGAAGGGGGGAAGCAAGCAGAACCAGGTCCTCCAAGAAGTTACTTGGTCTCATAGCCCTGTCAACTGATTTGCCCCAATGAGAGGCCCTGACCAGTTTCCCACTGGAGGCTGAGTCAGATGCGAGGATGCCTAGGACTGGCTTGGGAGCTTGGCCTCCTTTAGGGGTGGAGAACCTCAGGAGTAGCCATGCCTGCCCTATGAAGGACAGGGAAAGGAACAGGCCTGGGGAGGTCTTGCCCTGGAGCCTTTTTGGACAACCTGAATAATGGGTGTGTCCTATTGCTGCAGGCCTATGCTCTAGAAGGGAACCTGGAGTTGGAATTGCTGCGAACGGCATGCATGTGCAAGGGGGTGATCTGCTGCCGGATGACACCCCTTCAGAAAGCCCAGGTGGTAGAGCTGGTGAAGAGGTACAAGAAGATGGTGACACTGGCCATCGGGGATGGGGCCAATGACGTCAGCATGATCAAAGGCATGTGAGGGATGGGGGGCAGTTAGCTCCCAGCCATGGGCTTGCCCCTTCTTCCCTCCTCCATGGGCAAAACTGATCTGGGTGGTACTGTGTTGCTGGTTCACATTCCTCCTATCATGTGCATTATATATTTATATTGTTTGGAAATTCCATCCATGCTTCTCTACATCTGCACTCCCACTTATTTGCACATGTAGTCATCAGCCCATATGCACACTCCTTGAGATTCATGCACTTACACTATGACTGTAAGCACACACACACATACACATGGCTCCCACAAGAACACATACGTACATCACAGAACAACAGGCTGTGCAACTACCATACCATCTTTCTGAGATGGCATCAAGGCCCACAGAAAGGAACACTGGGCAGGAGTCATAGTCTATTCCTTTTTTGAAGGCTGTAGGCTGAGAGGCCTAGTGCAGAGATCTTTGCCTTCCCAAGGCTGTGTTCCCAAGAGCTAACCCTGCTCCCCTGGCTGGAGGAGAATAGATAGATGACTTACAGACCACTTCAGACCAATAGAAACAAATGGCTGAAATGTATTGGTTTTAATCTCAGGTGACTGTTGTTAGCCTCCAGCAACTTACAGGTCTGTGATATATAGATAAATCTAGAGGTTCTCTAGTCCAACCTCTTTCCCCATACAGGAAACACCAGCAGATATTCCAGCCTCAGGTTTAATACTAGGCAATGTTCTTGCTCTCTTCCCCAGTTTCTAGAGCTTCTTTGGTATTTAGGATTTCAGAGGTTTCAGTGATCCTAATAAGCAATGTAGCAGGTATATACAAGAAAATAAGTGAATTTGGCATATACCATAAGAATGGTGAATTACCACAGACTAATTCAAACTTTTAGGAACTTCAGTCCTATCTTCCATCAAGTATAATTTTTGCTTTATCCAGAAAAAGTCACCTTAGGCCCCCTGAAGAATTTTTTCTCACTAATAAAGTATGTACATCACATACAATTGGATTTTAGCTCCTTAGATAAACTTAGGTAATTAAATATTGTTTTATATGGGTATCCATCTTGCATCTTTAATTGATTTAAGTGGCTCCCAGAGATAAAAAGAAATTTTAACCTAAGCATCTGGATAGTAGGAAAGATCCCAGATAGCTAGAGTAGGGGCAAAGAATATGCAGAATAGCTTTCTAGCACTGGCCATAGCAGGTGTTCTTGAGTGGCAGAGTTCAAAACAAAGTGCCGAAGAAGCAGCTGTTTTCCAGCTTGCAGGGGAAGGGCAATCCACTAAAGAGATAAGACTCCACTATGTAAGTGCTGTTTTGCACTGGGCCTAATAGCATTTTCCAAATGTAAAATAAGGAGTTTGTACAACATCATCTCAGCTTTCCCCTTATACTTCCCAGGCTGAGAGCCCAGCAAAAAAGCCCTGTGGCTGAGAAGCTCCTGGGGTTTCATTGCAGCTGCCCACATTGGGGTCGGCATAAGCGGCCGTGAGGGGATGCAGGCCATGCTCAACAGTGACTTCGCCTTCTCCCAGTTCCGCTACCTTCAGCGTCTGCTCTTGGTCCATGGCCGCTGGTCTTATAATCGCGTGTGCAAGTTTCTCAGCTACTTCTTTTATAAGAACTTTACCTTCACCCTGGTGCACTTCTGGTTTGCCTTCTACAACGGGTTCTCTGCACAGGTAGGAGATCATCTGGTAATCTCCACTCTAAGTCAACTGGGTCTTCTCCAATCTCACTTTATCCAGCTCAGACTTTTTTTCTCCTCAGAGACCAATGTACGATGTGCTGCCATCCATCCACGAGGCTCTTTGCCCCATAGTGATCCCATCTCCCAACCTTACACCAACCTTAGTTTTCCAAACCATAACTGTTCTGGCTTGGCTCTGATTTGGTCTTGACTCCTACCTTCGGAATTCTCTCATAAGCTATTTTCACCATATCCTTGACATTAAGACCTAGAGTTTCCAAACATACGTAATGGGGAGAAATTCCTGGATCTGGGAGTTTTCTTAGCATCCTAAATCACCTTTATGGAACAGACTAAGCCTCAAGGAGCCTCTGGGTCATACCAGACAGACCAACTGCGACCTTCACTTGGAGCCATACTTGGAAATACAGTTCCCCTTTACTTCTCCTTCCCCCTCACCTGACTACCCCTGCCACCAACACACAAACAATTGTTACTTTGATGGATGGATTCTACATTTGGGTATGAAATCTCCCCAACTCTAGTGGGGAGAAGTGACACATGGATTTTGATGTTTTAAGAGGACTCCCATTTCATGAGAAGTTCTTCTGCAGTATCTCAAGGATTCCCAAGAGAACCAACCTCAGGAATGATTATCTTGTGAGATCCCTACCACTTTCCTTGCCATAGGCTCCAGGGGAAGCAGAGCAGTTAACAGATGGTAGTAGACTTGTATAATACCCCCAGCGTCTAGCAAAGCCAGTTTGGTTTGTGGGAATGTGTGTGTGCATGTATGTGTTGCTGCTGACCTCGTGTGGCCAGTAAGGAAACAAGCCCTCTCCAGGCCCCAGGATGGAGCACCCAGATGGGCAAGGATCACTGGGTCTGTTCTGCTTGCTGATGTTAGGAGGTATCCAGTGCTACAGAAGCCACTGCATACCATCAAGCAGACAAGCAGCCCAGAAGTTTACATGTCTGGGAGTGCAGAGGTACAGCTAGCATTCTCTAGCAGCCACTCTGGGTCCTTTCCGTATAGGGAGGGGCAGTGAAGGTTATGGTAGGATTGGTCCAGGTCAGTCTTGAAAGCTTGATGTGGCCTTTTGCCCCAGCCTGGAAATGAGGGTTCCAAATAGAATAGGATCAAATATAGCCTGGGGGTCAACGTTGTCAACGTTGTCAGTCAGATTTCTGAAATCCAAACCCTGCTTTAGGTTAATGCGGTGGAGGGAGAGTGTGGGAAAGACAGCTGTCTTGTACTTGGGAGGTGGAGCTGGGACTTTGGAGAAGAGAGGAGTCTACAAAATCTCCTTGGTATTCTTCTAGACAGTTTACGATTCCTGGTTTATCACCTGCTACAATCTGGTCTACACTTCCCTCCCTGTTCTGGGCATGAGTCTGTTTGATCAGGTAAGACCCAGCAGTAAGCTCCTTAGTCAGGGTTGAAGCCCCTGGCCCCTTGGGGAGTATTCCCATGAGTGAGGAAGACATCAAGAGCCAAGCTCTTGGTGGAATCAAGGAATAATTTCTAGAGAAGGAAGGGAGCTCATCACCTGGACAGGTATCATGAGATAAAGTAAAGCATCTTTCTTCAGAAAGAATAATGATCAGTTTTAGAAAGCCAAGTTTTCCTGTGTCAATTTTATCTTTGTAGAGAGAAACATGGAAATTGTGCTACACAGTAAATTGGATGTTTATAAAAGTAATGAAAGGAAATAGAGTTATTGGGGCAGGATTTGGTAAAGCAAGGGGCTTCAAGAAAGGAGAGACCTGTTCAGAGATAATGAGAAGGAGATAAGCCAATGCACACAGGCCTAGGTGGGAATCCCAAAGGCCAAGCTTGGGAGTGTGGTTATGATGCCTTATGTCATAGGAGCCAGCCTAGGGGATCCCATCTGTCCCTGTCAGAAGTCCCTGGGCTTGGATGGTCCTGGTACCTCACCTCTCCCTTCTCTTCCACCCCGACCTCTAGTCCTGAGCACATGGATTAGAAAAGGAGCCTCCAAAGAGGAATAAAGTAGCTGAAATAGAATATTATGGGATCATGGTTCCTAGTCTCCATCAGGGTAGTAGCTCTAAGTTCTCCATGAAGTAGCTGCCAACCTCAGAGCAGCAAGAGGGATGGGTTGTATTACTCAATAGTTCTATCCAGCTTCAGTGGCCTAATTCTAGGACTCCACCTCTGAAGCCCAAGCTTTGTTACCCAAAGTTTCAGATTTAGGAGATGAAGATGATCCAATATCATCCACATAGAGAATCATCTCACCTTGAGTTCACCAGTAACTATGGGAGTGGGAGGAATATCATAGAACATGAATACCTCCAAGGGACTAACTGGTCCCTGTTGGCTTCCCCGCTGCCCCCACTGGCTTTTGACACAAAGATTATTCAACTGAAAAAACATTTAAACCCAGAAACTCATGTCCCAGTTGCCTCCCCCATCCCAAGATTCAGCCCTCCCTTCCAGCTACCACCAAAGCCTAACTGCCCCCTTTCACACCTCCCCAATCCTAACTGCTTCCAAGTCCTTCCCACAATCCTGACCCTCTCCTAGCTTTCTTCCACTACTTAGACCCTTGCCTAGAGAGTAGGACTTCAGGAAGGGTCTATGGTCAGTGCTCTGTTCTCTAGTTCCACTTCTCAAGTAATCCATGAGGAGGCTCCTAGACAACCTGGCAGCAAACTCAGTGAGGGGAGAAGCCTCTACTCTGATGGAGATGGAACCTTCTATGGAAAGACCCTGAGCTCCCCCCTTACCCTCTGGTGCTTCCAGGATGTGAATGAAACATGGAGCTTACATTTCCCAGAGCTGTATGAGCCAGGCCAGCACAACCTCTATTTCAACAAGCGAGAATTTATGAAGTGTTTAATGCATGGGATCTACAGTTCCTTCGTGCTCTTCTTTGTCACCATGGTAGCTACTTACAACTCAGAGCGAATGGACGGGAAGGACATCTCCGACTTCCAGAGTTTCTCTCTGATGATACAGACCTCCTTGATCTGGGTGGTCACAATGCAGGTGTGGCCAGTGGCAGTGGGTTAGGGGATTGGGCGGGGAGCCTGTCTGGAAGAGTGGGAGGTAAGAGGGAGGGAGTGTGGGAAGAGAGCAACCTCCATTACAGAATTGGAGAAGGGAGGTGGCTGACAGGTCCCAGATTATACAGTATTACACATAAGAGGGTACTTTTCAGATCAGCCTACAGACAACCTACTGGACAATGATAAGCCACTTATTCATCTGGGGTAGCCTAGGTTTCTACTTTTGCACCGTATTCTTCCTGTACAGTGATGGCTTGTGCCTATTGTTCCCTGATGTCTTCGAATTCCTAGGTAAGGCCCTGCTCGGCAGGCAGGGGGCTGAGAGGTGAGCCAAGTATATTTAATAAATGTTTACTGAAAAGCTATTGCTATGTGCTAGGCTCTGTGGATAGAGATATGAATAACATGGTCTCTGCCCTAAAAGGACTCAAAATCTAGCTAGGGATATATTTTACCTTATTAGAATTCCCAAGGTATTTTCACATTTCTTATGTAATTTGATCTTCACGAGCATCCTATGAGGTAGGCAGGGCAAAAATTGTTAGCACTACTTTAGAGACTAGAGTTTTTAAAAATTAAATGGCTGAAATCTAGTCTCCTGGTTCCAGTTCAGTGTCCTTCATGCTGTGGCATACTGCCTTATCGTCCCCCATATTAATTTCCCCCTCTCTCATCTCCACTCTGATGAGGGTAAAATGCAGAGAGAGTATATATGTAGATGTAGTTGACTCCCTCCTCTTGTTGGCCCATTAACTCATTTTTCTCCTCCAAAGGCTTCTATCCCATATATTTTTTTTTTACTTTTTTTAAAATTTACATATCATGCCTTTACTCCATTTTAAGTGTACAATTAAATGATTATTAGTAAATTTACCAAGTTGTACAGCTATTCACATAAATCAATTTTAGAGGATTTCCTTCCCCCTATTAGTATATTTAGATCATCAATAG
>CAUYRT010034880.1:0-75429 GCA_963574885.1 Lepilemur ruficaudatus
GGTGTGCTCCTCTATTTGGGGAGGGTCCTAGCCGAGCAGACGCTCCCCACTGCCATGGGAGTGAGTGCGGAGAGTGCCTTTACCCTGCCCTGGGAACTCGCTGAGGTTTTGGCAGACTCTGGATAGACCTGCACTTGAACAGTGGGGGTTTCAGTGAACTGGGACGCTGCTGCTGCAGGCAAGCCGTGGGAGGCTGTGCTACATGGGGACTCAGAGCGTAAACACTGGATGGGGGATGGGAAGTTTCCCCCTAGCCTGGAAGCATTGCAGGCTGCTCTGACAGTGACCACAGACTCCCTACCGGTCCCAAATCTGTTTTTTTTTTCCTTTTTTTTCCTTCCAAAAATTTTATTGGGGGAAAACTAAAAAACATTTACAGTACAATGTTTACAGTCACAATTTGCAGTGAGCTGATTTCCCAAAATATATTACCACTCAAGTTGACTTATCTTGTTACATTCAAAAACCTACTCTGTCAAAGTAGTCCACAGAGTACATACATAGTGCTCCAACTGTATCTACGTACAACCAACACTCCATTTTAAGTGTACAATTAAATGATTTTCAGTAAATTTACTGAAGTGTACAGTTAATCACATAAATCAGTTTTTGAGGAATTCCTTTCCCCTATTGAGACCCCTAATTCTGCTCCCCAACTACTTTTCAAGCATATCCCAGCCCTCCACAGTGCCCCCCCACATTGCTCAGATGTGGGTTTCCCCCCACCCCACAATTCCCGAGTGTTCGCTCCCACCCGGTGAGCCCCATGGTGGTCATCAGTCAATACCAGTTTGATGGCGAGTACAAGTGGGGCCCATTATTGGGTCTTGTGTCACCTCACTTCGAATAATGGGCTCAAGCTTAATCCAGGATAATACAAGAGGTGCTAACTCACTGTCATTTCTTAAAATTGAGTAATATTCCATTGTGAACATATACCAGATTTTAACAATCCACTCATTTGTTTCAAATGATCCAATATTGTTGGAGTAGGAATGTCAAACCTTGCTACTAATTCACATGTTGGTTGGGATGGATTCACTTCCACTGTAGCTTTCAGTTCATCGTTATTCACCTAGGTCTCAAGTTGCCCACATGGATCATTTTCAAGATTAAAATCACCAGAATGAAGCTTCTCAAACTGTCAATGTATTCTGTGTTCCTTAGCCACCTCTTTTCCAAACTCTTCATTGATATTTCAAACTGCTTGCACTGCATTGGTTCCATGATGGAACTGAAATTAAAAATGAATTTTTGACTTATCCATGGTTTCACAAAAATTGCTCTAAAAAAATATTTGACAGATAATCAGAAACCAAAACATGCATTTGAAAGACTGAGGATGTGCCTCCACCATAAAAATGAAACAAGAAGTGTCAAATGAAATGTCAGAGATACCAACTGTCAAATTTAGTAGGTAAGGAAATTGGACATTTCATACTTAATAACCTAATATGACAGGTATTTGGCAATATTTTTTGGAAATTAAAATATCCTCATGTATTAGAATGACAAAAATTCATATCACAATTTGTAATTTGGGAATCATCAACAGAACACTACTTTAACTCATTCTAGTAATTTTTCTTATAACTATAATTATAGATTTATTATCAATCTACTCTCTACTAAAATGCTGAGATTTCAGTCCTGCTCGGCATTCTAGGTATAATTTCTGGATGCTACTAGACAAAGAAAAATAGATAACATGAGTAGAACTTCTATTAAGATTTATGAAATCCCAGAAAAAGAATTTCAATTAGATAACCACAAAAGCAAGATCTTTTGGAAAGTGATTATTGTACAGGATCATTATTGAATACAACAACACCAGCTGTAATAAGCAGAATATGGTAATTTATGTTCATGAGATGATAAATAAAGCAAATTTTCATCAAAGACAGGAAAATTGACCCTTACTAGAGTTTGTATACTCAACACCTATCATGTTTAACCAGACAAAAAATATGCTCCAGAAATGTTGCGGCTAATTCTCACTATATACTTATCATCACTAGTAACTCCGGAGTGGAACTACCTGTGCTGAATTATAGATTGACAACAGATTTAATAAAGTGTTTAATTTTACCACAGTTTGGGAAACATCATCCATGCACACATGGAATTTTCAACATAAAGAAATGTCACCACCATGAATAACTGAAATGGAATTTACTATGTGACTCATTGATCCTAAGAATAAAACCTTTCAAATCTGGTGCCATTCAAAATGGTGATATTTCAATTCCACAGGTATTCTATAATAAAGTCCTTAAGCATCATGTCAATAGATAGATGTGGAAAGATATAATTTTATAAGTGATGAAACTGAAACAAAGATACTAGATAATTATGTTAAACTCAAGCTACTTACATGGTTAAAGAATATTCTCATTTCTTTATTTTCAATATAACAGCTAAAAAAATCTTTCTTTAATAATATATATTTGCACTTTACCTTACATTTTAAATGCTTAGGGTCTGTTGAGGAGGAAAATATGAAATTTACCAGCGGAAAATGTAAATTTAGCTTATTTCTTCTTGTTGAATAATAACTCAATTTTATGGAAATTTGGTTGGCCATGGTCCAAGAAAACGATTTCACTGCAAAGATATTAGTTGGCAGCATAATCAAGAATATGTCCAAATGTGTCTCTAAAATCAATGAGGTATCCTGCCAAGCACTGCTGATCATAAAACTTAAAATTATATTGATCTCTCCTCAAATAGAGAGGGTTAATAATGCCTTTTTAATAGAAAACAAATGGGTGTGTTGAGGTCATAAAATTCTGTGCAAATAATAATTTAAGTCCTATTAGCCTCCATGCTATCATAGCTAAGAACAGTTTTCAAACATCACGTAATGAAATGATTACACTAAGGCAAATTTTTGAGTAGAGGAAGAGATGATTAAAACACCAAGAATTTACCAGAGCTGCAAGAAGAGACGTGTTGAGTGGGTCAGTAGACATATTTACTGTTATAAAAATCTACGTAAATGAGCCTAGACAGAGAAAGCATCTGTGAATTTGTTAAATTTGAAAACTCTGAGGAGAATAATAAATATAGAGCAGGCAGTACGAAAAAAAAAGTCAGTGAAGTTTGGCAGTCTACTGTGCTAAAAGTAGTTGATTGTACAAAAATGGAACATTATACAGCTGGCTTAAGTATAAAGAACCAAAATGTAGAGCCAAAAACTCTAGTGTATTAAAAGCCCTTATAGAATATTCAATAAAAAATTTAAGTTTCTATTAATATTATGGAATGTATTTTGGAAATACAGTTAAAAAAATAAGAAAATAAAGGATTTCAGAAAAACGCCTTGGACTAGACAAAATGATTGATATGAAGCTAATGTAAGTTTAATATTAACCATAATACCATCACTGAACCACGTCTGTTTGTTTGTGATCTGATACTGATCAATCTAGCTATCTTTCAAACAGGGTATTAGAGTAAGTTAAAAAGTAAGTGCTACAGATACCAAAAATAATTGTTTTCCTGTTAATCACTGAAAACATCTCTCATTACCAATATTAGGGCAATTGTGTGTCTAATATTTGATTTTAACCTGTAACACACATTTATTAGCATGTTTAATTATTTATTTAAAATCATTTATTATTCAGTATATACTGAAAGAAGATTACAAACAACATGTTAATTAGTTTTGGTGTTTTATATTCTGTCAGATAGACAGGTCAATGCTGAATTTTAAATTTTCAGAACTTATGTCCAAACCACTACCATGTGAAATCACTGTCCTAATTGTCTTCATCACTAATTCAAAAATATTTGTCTACTATTGTCCAAGGTTGTGCTAGGTGCTGGGAATACAGTAGTTACTAAATGAAACAGACCCCTGCACTCATTA
This sequence comes from Lepilemur ruficaudatus, assembly GCA_963574885.1. Lineage (NCBI taxonomy): Eukaryota > Metazoa > Chordata > Mammalia > Primates > Lepilemuridae > Lepilemur > Lepilemur ruficaudatus. The sequence continues at coordinate 3,875 of CAUYRT010034880.1, forward strand.
TCTGAGAGTAACTGCAAAAGGATTTCTTATTAAAGTTTTAAAAAATTGAGCAAATTTAATAAACCAGTTAATGACAGACACACAATGAATCACAAATATTTCCAAGAAAGCAATACATCATTTATTGGAGTGTTACAATTATTCTTCCTCTCTGGAGGGTTGATACTAATTTGCAAGCCTAAGAAGTTACAAAGTGTTTTATTATATTTATCCTCTCTTGCTCTTGTCCATCTTCTGAAGTTGGTTAATCCTTATTGATATCACGACCTAAGGTAATCATTCTCTTAGAAGGCCTCCATCCTCACTCCAAGGTGTCCTGCTGGGGGTGGGGGGTTGTTCATTCCCTCAATAAGTGTCCTAGCATGCTATTTCCATAATTCCAAGGGCTTGCTACCCTGTCGTAATGCCTCATAGTTGTGTTTCCGTGCTTTCTCAAGTTATCCTATGTGTCTTACATTTTCTGTCTGCCTCATGCCCTGTGAGGAATGCCCAGGGCTGCTCCCATTACTACCATTACTACCTTTCTCCCGTGCCAGGATGTTAGACCCTCTTGCTCCTGGATCCTTCAATTTGCACTTACCCTATAGTCTACTATACTTTATTGTCTGTTAAGGTTTTTCTTTCTTCATTTGTCAATTTTGACTTTCTGACTTTTCTCATGGAAAAAGAAATTATTTATTTACCTGTTAGTAGGCCTCATCATTTTTAGGTGAAAAATATTGCCTTCTATGCCCTGCTGAAAGAAATTGTTCCAAGAAACTGTTAAACATTTTTCCTCCTCCTCCTCCTCCTCCTCCTCCTCCTTCTCCTTCTTCTTCCCTTTTTCTCCTTCTTCCCCTTAGTCCTCTTCCTCTTCTTCTTCCTCCCCCTCATCCTCCTTCCCCTTCTCCTCCGACTTCTCCTCCTCCTTTTCCTCTTCTTCTCCTTCTTCTCTGTTCTTTTCATTTTTAAATGGTCCACAGCTGGTCCACAGCTGTACTGTAACTCACACCACAAAATACAAATTTAGTAACCCACTTAGTACAATGACATTTTGGACCCCTGTGTAATAGCCTACCTTTCTGTGTGTGGCTCAATTATGAATGGCCACAATAACCTCTCTCATTTAGGTCTCATCAGAAAATTTGGTTATCATTTCTTTAGAATTAACATTTCCAAACCAAAGTTATCTATGTATTTCCCAAACCGCCTCATGGTTTGTTTTTTCATTACTTTTCCTGTTTCTAGCATCATCTATTCAAATAGTCTGAAGAGTTTGAGTCCCTTTCCTTTACCAATGCTCTTATACCCCCAAATTCCCGAATTCCGCTTCCTCTTCTTTATTCTAAATGTGGCTGCCCTAGTAGCTTTCCTCACTCATTTTAACGAGAATAATCTCTAAACTGATCTTTCCATTTCCATTCACTCTTCTTTTTGCAGCCAAATCATCAAACTTTTTGCTTTGATTATGTCAACTGATTCTAAAAGTACCTATAATATCTCCCTAATGCCTAGAGAATAAATCCTATATTCCAATGTACTGTTATCTTTACTTATTTTTACACATCTACTAGCTCTCATTGCTAACAATGGGGCTGCTACAAAATCTTTTGTCAGGTCGTAGATTTTCACCAACTATTTTCACCTAGAGGTGTTCAAAAGCACTTCTTCGATTTTGGCTAGGGAGAGACTATTTGTCCAACCAGCTATCCTAGGCACTTCTCACTTAGTTATTTTCCTAAAACTCGCCACATTTGAAAAAAAAATATCTTCACATTTGAAAAAAACAAAAAACAAACAAATCTTACAACATCTTCTATTGCAGAAGACAAGATTAGAAAAAAATACTAAAAGTGGCATATCCATTGCAAGTGTCGTTTTCTGTAACAGGCTCAAAGGATATGAAGCGAGTACCGGCTGAGGAATGGTGATTGTGCATCATCTCATTTCTCGAACAGTTACCACATGGGGGAGGCACTCAGTTATGGCAACAGCTACAAGCCAATGCACAGTGAGGTCCTGCACTGTAGCAGTGAACCAATAGAGAGGTTTTTCCAAATCCTTTAACCCCTTGTTGCACCACCTAAAAAGCCTCTGGGGTGAGAAATAAAATTTATGTGCTTTGGGGAAGCCATGGCACCTAGAAATAACACCTGAACACCAGGAGGTAGAACTCATCACCTTAGTGACTATCCATCATGATGTTTACATTGGAAAGATGTACTTGACTTAAAAGAGATGCAATTGGTTAGAGTTTGAGTTAAATGTAGAAGCTGGAGCAATGGTATAACTTGCGGGAGTTAGCATCATAAGAGCAATTATTAAAGTAATACTAAATTAAAGTAATGGCTGAGTTTAACAAGGAGTATAAAAGAAAGACAGAAGAAAAGATTTCAAGGGATGCTCTAACTAAGGAGGAGAAAGTGGAATTAGTGAAGATTACACGTGGGAGAGTGCCCCAACGGTTTACAAGGAAGAATGGCAGAGAGCAAAGAAGACTGGAGGTAGACAGGTAAGAATCCAGAGCGCCTCTCTTTTCACTTAGTAGTGATTTTGAGCAAATTATTTGTCAGTTCTGAGCCATAATGCTTTTACCAAATGGGTTAACTATATTTGCATGGAATAAATGTGGAGAAGATTAAATGACATAGCAGATATAAAGTGCTTATCGCAGTTAATATGCAAAATGTAGCTATTAGAAAGTGAACTGAGATACAGTATTATGAGGGCTACTGCCCTTAAATACACAGTAAGCTTGGAATCTAATAGTAGACTATTTCTAGCATCTTCTCAAATCTGGAATTGAAAGGTATAACTTTAGGCTACCCAACCTCATAGGCCCACAATCTGAATTATTTATAAATAAATAAATAAATAAATAAATAACTGACAGATCATAAACAGTTTCTATGTGTTGAGCTAACTTTACAGCTTAATTAAGCGTGTAGCAGATGCTTAGAACATCCTTGTTTTACTACCAAAAATGGTGAAGAAAAAACCTCTGCTTGGATAAATGCAAGTACCATGGTCCAGTTGGTGAGTATTTCAAGTCAAGGCTAGCTTGTAGCAACACAGCTGCAAGCTGTCTTTCTGACAGTATTCCAGAAATTCCAAGTAGCTAAAGAGTAGTTGTACCTGCAGGTAAAATAGAGCAGGCCATGAGTGTGTGAATTCCTATGGGAAGCTTCAACTTCACTAATGTAATAGGTCTGGGCTTCAGTAGTATTTGTGAACAAAATTTTAAACTGAAGTATAGAAGTATTGTAATTTATAATTCATACATAAGAAAATGTATTTGTAAACCATGCTTTATTAGAGAGTTATTATGGTACAGAATTTAAAAACTGAATTTTAAAAGAAACTAAAACTAAAAACTAACTCATAACCCAGAAATCCAGAGGCAATCCATTTAAACAATTTGGTTTATAGCTTTCAAATCATACAGATATATACATACATATGTAATACGTAGGCATGTTACATAAAATATAAATTTTAAACATGGGTCATACTTTACATAATGCTTAATAATCTCTTCTGTCACCATTAAATAATATTTATAGAAATACAGTAAGCCATTAAATATTTTTGTAAAGATGATTGTAATTACTATATAATAATTTGTTTAATTAAACTAACCAATTTTCCGTTATTGAGCATTTAGGCAATATTTTTGGGTTTATTTTTCTTTACATTAATGCAGCATTGTACAAAACACATGCATATATATATATTTATACACACACAGAGTTGTGATTATCACTAATATTTTAATTTATGATAAACTCCTAGGTAAAAATTTTCACATCAAAGGATATTAATCTCCTTTTAATATATAGTTTGACTTTATCAATGGTTTGATGACCATTAGTCCAAGTACAAATATATTTCCACTCATGTACTAATTTTTTATTTGTTTTAGGAGATATATTTTGGAGATAAATATGTAAAAATTTATATTTGTTTAAAATCTTATTTTTATTATTTCTTATTTATTGCAGTTAAAGGATCTTATTTTCTGAGGGCTCTGTGAAATTCTTTCCAGTGTTTTATCTCTAATCCCTCTTACTAAAAGACCTGGCTGTCATTCCACGCTAGTTAATGGAGAGCTCCATCCTGTGGCCACTCCTTAAGCAATTCAATCTTCCACAACCAAACCCAACGCAGCTCTCACAACTAATTAGTTTTGAAAGCCTATTGATTATTCCTTGCAAAGCTCCCATCACATCTGCTACCTCATTTCCAGACCCAGTAGCTCCAAATTAATTCCTGTAGTTGTCATCCACCTTTAAACCACAGTAATAAAATCCTAACTCTCTGCAGTACCTCCTCATGCAAAAAAAAGAATTGCAAAGATGAGTACTCATCTTTGAATGAGTGAAAGATGAATCTCTTAACGTACTGCCCTCCATGCTCCTTTCTTTCTGATATACCTGAAATCTGATCTCCGATCTTCAAAACTTTTCCCAAGCTACTCCTTCATTCTAGAATGTACCTCTCCCTCTCTCCTCTCCTTTTCCATCCCCAATCCACCTGCACTTCAAGCCCAAGATCAAAGCTTCTTCTACCTCTCCCCAGGCTGAAAGGGCCCTCTTGTCTCTAAATTCCTATTGTATTAATTTTTGTCAGTTCTGCAATTTCCTTGATCTTTCTGTCTCCCCGTTTCCTCATTTATAAAATAGGTAGAATGATATCAGCATACCTCATAGAACTATTGTGAAGATTAGATGACACGGTCTGTGCTTAGAAGCAATGAGAAGCATTTCCGAACATCGTAAGTGCTCGATAAATGTATTTTTGCTGTTATTATGAAGTGGGTGATAATTATAATGATGTTTAATTGACTCATATTATTAATTATATTTCTCTTGGCCTCTATAATTTCTCCCCAAATAGTAGATAACCATTTCCAGAGTAGGGGCTTTGTCATTCTATTTTGTTTCTAATAAAATGTCTTGCATAGAGTAAATGCCTAATTACTACTTATTGACTGAGTCCTTAAAGCACAAGTGGACTGAGTGATGAGACTGTTGCCAGGATTCCCTTTGTAAGACCTGCAGCATTTCAGGAATTTTAGAAGAAAAAAAAAATAACAATCTGTCTAAATGGATTTGAATGGGTATTTACCGAAAGAACATTTGTCAGTTCACATAAAATAATTTTGATTAACACATGCAACTTAGAAAACAGCCCTTTTTCCACAGCAACTCTTCACACCTACGCTCCAGATTCAATTTCTCCCAACACCTGAGACCATCATCAAAAGGGACAGGAGGAATAATATTAATATGCACAGCATCCTGTCCTTGGCCTTTATCTCTCATATATCTACCCCGTGAAGTCCTCTCATCTTTTTGAGACCTGGTAATATTTTCTAACTCTATGCCTTTGAAACTGAAATACCCTTGCTTACTAGATTCCACACCTCAATGGCATCCCTCGAACTCTCCCCAAGACTCCACAGTGAATAGTAATAGTAAATCAATCAGGCTGAGCTATTTATTAATACAACATTTCTTGTCTCCACTCCCTGACTCAACAAAACTGACCTTCATGCTGTCCCTCTAACACTCCAAGTCCTTTGATCCTAAGTCTCTTTGCATTAAGTCATCTACTTGGAACACACCTTTCACATGCCTCCCCATAATGGTTACTTACCATCCTATCATTCTTAGCTGAAATGGCATGGCCTTAGAGGGACTTTTCCGACACCCATTCTAAAACTGCCTTTGCCCTCTTTCTATTGCATATGCTATTTCTACTGTGTATTTTCTAGTTTATTTATATTTTTATGCCAAGCAAGGAAGGACTTTTCCTCTTTTATATACAATACTTAGAAAAATATCTGACACAATATTCTTTTTTTAAAAAGCTGTCTAAGGAAGTGGTAAAATTATTTGAATAATACACATGATTGAAAAAGATGAGAATATTGAAATAATGTTTAAAACATTTTCTGGTTTTAAGTAAGTAAAAAGTTGATCAGAATATATTCTTTTAATGAAGACAGTACACAATTCTCAAAAGGTATCTCAAATTTTTATGGATATTATTTCTAATAGAAAAGGGGGACTACTAAAATAATATTAAAACAATCTTTTACATGAGTAAAAATTGATCATGATAAATTCTTATTAAAGAGACACTGTACAATATTCACAAAAATGTCTTTTGGATTTTTACTGACATTCTTTCCAGTTATGTCCAAGTGTTACATTGAAATTCATGCTAAAATTTGTAGACTTTTGCATTTCCAATAATTTTTTTTCTTTGTTTCATATATGCAACTGTTTTCAGCTCCTACATATGGGAAAAAAAACTAGATGAACAACTGGCATCTGCAAAATCTGGTGTTTTCAGAATTTGAATGTATTCATATGCAATGGATCTAATCTGTTCTAAAGAATGAATATGAAAAGATAAGAAAAAAAGAAAAAGAATAGTGTTATAAAATGTTATAAAAATGTTTAATGTTAATTATCTATTTTTTTCTTAATACAAAGAAAAAGGTAAGGTTATTATTTCATTTTTATTGTGCCATTTATCTCCGTAAATATCTTTGTATCATTTTATTAAAATTTTATCAACATTGTAGTTAGTTATTAACTGTTACTATTCATTATGATAACTTCTATATGACATCTTTGGCACATGAACAGCATCTAAAATATACATCCTCACAAATGGCAAAATGTCACTGAAAGCAGCATGTCATTGAAAACAGAAGATATCATTTAGATTTGTGTGTTCACATATATGTAGAATTTAAAAGTCACATGCTTTCTCTAATGAGAGTAATTAACTATACACATTTTATTCTGGATAATCTAATGAACTTTAGGAAAATATCATTTGTAGCCATTGTAAAGTCATAGCACAAGCTTACTCAAATGCTTGTGGTGATTCTGATATAAGCAAACCTACTGCACTGCCAGTCATATAAAAGTATAGCACATGCAATTATGTACAGTACATGGCACTTGATGATACTAATGAACAACTATGTTAATGCTTTATCCATTTGCTATACTCTATTTAACGTTATTTTAGATTATATTTATTTTACTTGTTAAAAATAAGTTATATTTAAGGAAGCTGCAGACAGGTCATTTAGGAGGTATTCCCAAAGAATACATTATTATCATAGGAGATGACAGCTCCATGAGCGTTATTTCTCCTGAAGACCTTTCTCTGGGACAAGATGTGGAGATAGAAGATAGAGATATTAATGATCCTAACCCTGTGTAGGCCAGCTAATGTGTGTGTTTGTGTCTTAGTTTTTTTTTTTAATTAACAACTTTATTAAAGTATAATTTACATATCATGCAATTAATTTATTTTTAATGTACAATTAAGTGATTATTATAAATTTACTAAGCTGTACAGCTATTGTGTCTTAGTTTTAATGAAAAGTTTAAAAAGTAAAAAATAAAAAATGTTAAATATAGAAAAATATTTATAGAATAGGGATATAAAGAAACAATATTTCTGTACAGCTGTACAATGTGTTTGTGTTTTAAGTTAAGAATTATTGGAAGAGCAAAAAATTTTAAAAATTAAAAAGTTTATGAAGTAAAAAAAGTTACATGAAGCTAAAGTTAACTTATCATTGAAGAAAAAGTATTTTTAAATAAATTTAGTGTGGTCTAAGTGTCCAGTGTTTATGAAGTCTACAGTAGTACAGAGTAATGTCGTAGGCATTCACATTCACTCACCACTCACTGACTCACCCAGAGCAAATTCCCGTCCTACAATCTCCATTCACAGTAAGCACCATATGCAGGTATACAATTTGTTTTATTTTTTATACATATTTACTGTACATTTTCTATGTTTAGATGCACAGATACTTACCATTGTGTGAAAAATACCTACAGTATTCAGTACAGTAACATGCTGTGTAGGTTTGTAGGCTAGGAATAACAGGCTGTATCACCTAGGCCGGGTGTATAGTAGGCTCTACCACCGAGGTTTGTGTAAATACACTCTGTGATGTTCATGCAAGGACATAATTGCTTAAGGAAGCATTTCTCAGAATGCATCCCAGTGGTTAAACAATGTATGACTGTATTTGTCTAGCAGAAGAAGAATCACTAGTGCATGTGGAGGGAGTTTCTGTTGACAGTCCCCTTTGCCCAAGTGTGAAGATTGCTAAAGAAGGGAAGAGAATTAACAGTTACGTTATTCTCAAAGTACCTATCTATTTTTTTTTTTCATTTCTCTCTTGGATATTTCAAGTTCCTCAGCAATATTTCCACATAATAGACGGAAGCAAAATGCTAACATTTGAAGGAGGAGTTTTAAGAGAAAAAGGAATTTGAAATTCCATCCCCTTCGATATTTGTGGAGTTTGGAAACCACAGATAGGGGACAAATACGAGACACACCCAACACGGAGGGCAGGTGGAAACACCCAGGTTCGCTTTTGAGATATCTAAGAACTGCTGGTGATAGGAGAGGGTCTAAGGCATATCTTCTCATCCACAGCTTGGAAAGCTCTAATACTCAAAGACAAGCTTCATGTAGAGGCATATCCAGCTGGGTTTTGGAGTCAGGTGGCTGGATTAAAAGACCCTGACTCAGTGCTCCTCCTCATTTCCCGTCATTATCACATAGAGCATGAAAGGAACTAGGAGTTCTTGCCACTCCAGTAAGGAGTTCAGAGGGAATAAAATGCTCAGTGGGCTACAAAAAGTGTGAAAGGAAGATGAAAAGAGCATAGTGTGAATAAATTTGATATAAAATCAACAATCAGTGATGGACTTCTGCAGGGGGGGTTGGAATGAAGAGTGGACAGCCAGTGGGAACTCACCCTATACAGTCCTACAGGCAGCAGAAACCAACAAAAATTCAAAAGTCACATATAGAACTAAGATTCTCTTCCCCTTCACCACCGGGAAGTTGCATAACCACTGGACATATAAACCAGGTGACCAAGAGAGTTTTAATGTTCCATTCAGTTTGAGTAAAGATTAGACAGGTTTCTTCTTTCTTCCTCACTATAGGTGCCTGATCTCTTTTTTCTTAGAGCATTTGCTTTAGAACACTTGCAACTGTAAATTTTTTTCTCCACCATTTTGAGATATAAATCTTCCACAACTAGAAATGTCTTTTCGGGGAACTGGGAGCCATCCCTTTGACATGTAATCATCAAGAACATTAGGGAAGATAGGGCCCTTGACTCCCAATCACCATGAGAAGGAGGGAGCCTAACTTCCAGAAGGGCCAATTAGCCAACACAGATGGCCAAACCACATTGACTAACCTCCCTAACATCCTCTGGTAATTTTTCATTAGCTCACCCCAGCATTTAAAAATTCTCCCACTTTCTGTTTCAGCAGAGTTGAGTTCAATCTTTCTCCTCTTTTCCATGGTTTTAACTCTTAATGTAATAGTCATGAATAAATTCTCCCAACCATTTTTAACAAGTGTCTGGTGCATTTCTGTTTGACAGTTCTTTCACATAGGCAACATGTTTGAGAGAAGCCAGATGCAGACAGGAAAGGAATCAAAAGACCAAGCCCAAATAACTCCCAAGTTACATAAACTGACAGGACCAATAATACCAAGTTTCCGGTTAGTTTTTCTCCTAGTTAAATTAGGGAGTAGGGATGGAGGTAGGAAGAAACTTAGACCAGTTATAGTGAATAAAGAATCAGTGTTTTCTTCACACATCATACTGGAATGTCACTGAATTTTGCCCCCTCTACTCAAGTTATAGAAAGAGCTGCAGAGCCCCATTGTTAACAAGCTAATCCAGGCATCCTCCCTTTACAGAGAGCATTGGAGGAATCAAGCTGCTCGGGAAATCAATTAACAACAGCTCAGTGTTTAAAGTGAAGTATGAGCATGTGTGGGTAAATAGTACAAACTTCCTAAAAATAGTAGGGAGGCACATAAAATAAAAGAAGGAAACTATTCTTGCTGAAACATAATTAAATAATAATGCCGTCAGATAAAACAGAAGAGAATCAGCATGAGCTTTAAGAGGAGGGATTTAGACACAAAAAGAACTCAGATTATTCCCTGAGTCCTTGACAGAGCAATTTCTCTCAATTCAAAAACTAGTAAACTGACATAAAAAAATTATAATTTTTAACTCTCAACATAAATCCAAGACCTAAATCCATTGTGCATATTATTCATGAGGCTTTATGCCCAAGAGCTGTACAAAGGTCTAGGAACTTGACTTAATGTCAAGGCACTGAAACAGTCCCCTACCATGCGCAAGTCCCCAGTCTACACCAGCTATTCCCAAGATACCCAATGTGAAAATCTTCATGGTTCCTTTGATTTAGGAGTCTATGCTTTTGTGCCATCCTTAAGACATAGAAATACTTGTTGTGGCTAGAACTCCCAGTACTTAACACTCAGCATGCACCATGAAGCCACTTCTGTTGAGGCCCACCATCTGCCTTGGGGCAATTCCAGGGAGCAGGGCATGTGTGCCTATTGCTTTGCAGCCCACAGATTTTTCTCCCTGTTTTTGGAACAACAGCTGCTACAGATCAGATTATGTTTCTTATCAGTAAATGACATTATGTATTAGAAATTATTTTAAAGTAAATTAGACTCTCCAGGGTAAAAAAAAAATGGATATTTGGTTAATGTTATCATTGTGTAATAAATCTTTATGTGAAAACCCATTTCACAGCAAATACTGAGGTTTTATATATATATATGTATATGTGAGAAACAATATGCACACATTTACACATAGTATAAATAAACATACATACATATTCTTAAATTAATATATAGTAAATTATATAGAATTCTCATTTAAGAGTATAAGTTCAATTATCCTGTGCAGGTTGTTTGGACATTTGGTTAAAGTCCTAAGGTAATAAATCCTTCCAGGTGTTGCTATATAAAGAAACCTGAACCTGTTGGGCAGTGTCTGTGGAGTTCTGGTGCCAAGAGCAGAAAAAAGCTATGCAGATCTTGCCTCTTACTGAACACTGGCTTAAAAAGGTTTGTTTCTCTCTGTGTTTGTGATGCACTCTGCTTTCATTGCACATGGTGGGATGACACAGAAAAATATTTTGATTAAATTTTATACAAGTCTATCAATTTTAAGTTGTGTTCCATGAATATACATTGTAGAGAATAACCTCTCACTATTAAATCAATGAAATTTAAAAGATTATTAAGTAAATAATGCATGTGAGAATGCCTAGAATAGTGATTCTTACACCATATGGGCTTTCGGTTCATGTTTGTTTAATCCAGGTATGAAACATAAGGAGGGGAGATAATACCAAGGATGATCCTAGATCTTATTCTAATGTAAACAGTTTTACACAGAAAGAGATCAAAATGCACAGTGCTTGTATGACTGTTTAAGGTCACATACTTGAGGTAAGAATTAGAGCCTAGAATACACTGTGTCCAGTTTGGCAGGCTTTCCATGTGCCATGTTACTTCCCTAGACACTGAGGTTACACCAGGACCATACTACATTAATTTGTAGATCCTGATTTGCCATGACATAGATCCAGATAAACTTTTTGGCCCTAAAAAAATAACAGAAAGATTGAATAAGCAATCCAAAACATTTCATAAGTTAAAATCTTATAGAGACAAATGTGTGTTCTCTCACTGTTTCTTCCAGCAAAAACAGACAGGTGGTATATATAGATTAGAGAGCCAGAAAGTTGGCTTATTTCAGACTTGTGAGCTTTCATTGCCAATCTCAATTTTGCAAGTAGCTTATTAAAAGATGTTGGGCAAGCTATTGTTCTCTGTATGAGAATGTTCCCATTACACAAAGAAAACACTGAATACAAACCTGGCTAAGAGTCGAACAACAGCTGCAACAATTGGCACCGGTGACTTCCTCCCTCAAGAAGCACGCTCCTTAAACACAGCACTCTCCTTCCTTGACTCTGTGGCGCTGTATCATTTTCATTTAGATTATCCTTATCTGACCCTCACCCCGGACACTCTTGAGGAAATCTGTTCACTTTTCTTTTCCTTCTCACCCTCTACTGTATGTACTCCCAAAAAGGTCTAACCACGGTGTTCTTCTCTTTTCCTTTTTTTCTCTACCGCAAATATTTCTTTGGTGAAATTAAACCATCATATTTTATTCAGGTAATACCAAATCTTATTTGTTTAGCACTTGAACTTTCTCTTTTTAGGCATTGAGTTGAATTGTTTCTCCTCCCCTCCCCAAATTGAAGTCTTGTAAAAATGGTTTACCCTCAAAAACGTTAAAGTCCTACCTCCAAGTACCTCAAAACACGATCTTATTTATAAATAGAATTGTTGCAGATGTAATTAGTTCAGACGAGGTCATGCTGGAGTAGGTGTGGCCCTAATAGAATAAGACTAGTGTCCTCATAAAAAAGAGAAATGTACACAGACAGAGGGAGAACACCATGTGAAGATAAAGGCAGAAATTAGAATGATGGTTCTACACGTCAAGGAGGCCAAAGATTGCCAGCAAACATCTAGAAGCTGGGTGAGAGACATGGAAAAGATTCTCCCTCACAGTCCTTAGAAGGAACTAACCCTGATGAGACCTTGAGCTTGGACATCTAACCTCCAGAGCTGTGGGACGATTAAATACTGTTGTTTAAGCCACGCTGCTTGTGGTATGTTGTCATGCCAGCCTACCAGACTAATACTGTATGGAAGACACCATATAGCATGTACTTACCAAATTCAGTTTCCTCTATGTTTTGGGCACACATCTAGGTGAGGTTTTTCAGACTCCTTCATAATTAAGTGACCATTCTGATCAAAGAACATTGATAGAAGTGATTAATACTTTTTTTCAAGCCTGGCCCATAAAAATATCCACATGTGGGCATTTTCTTTCTTTTGGCTAGAATGGAGACCACGTCCAAGACAACATGACCCTATGTTAAAGACGGAGGAGCCACATGACGAACGAAATCTTAGTCCCTAAATCACGATTCTCCAGAGCAGAGGAGCCTCGCCAGAACACCGTTTTTGATTATGAAGTAAGCAAGAGGTAAGCTTTAATGTGGTAAACCACTGAAACAGGAGTTTCCTTTAGAATAGATTTTAGGGTTATCCCCTTTGTCTAACATATTGTTTCTCTCCTTGCATTTTTATCTTTTGAATTTTATCTGAGAGACCAGTAAATATTTTAGATCAAGAATCCAAAAGTAAATTCAACATCTAAGCACTTACATGATCACATAGCTTCCACATTTATCCTCTGATACAATTAGCTCTTCTCCCTTGGTTTGTTTTGAAATTTTGGGATTTTGTTGAAATTTTCTTGAAATTTTGGAGTTATTTTTTCTATCTTTAACTTCCTTATCCTCACAGATTTTCAGATGAAAAACCCATAAATACTACCTCCCAATTTCTCTCACATGGATATATTCTTTGATTTTACCACTCATAGATCAGTTTAGTTTTTTGGAACTAATGCAGTTATTTCTTATCTAGCCCTCCTATTGAAAAACTAATATATTTTTATATTTATATACATAATTCCAGTGGTTTTCAAATTGCTGGGAATGACTTAATTCATAATCCCAAACATCATTTAAAAATTAAATAGAATGGAATAAGAAAAAAAAAAGAACAGAAAACCAACACAGGTAAAAACATATCTCTTATAAATATGGATAAGCAATTTTATGCAAATGTTATATTATATATATGCAAATGTTATGCTATATATATGCAACATATTGATGATATGAAATATATTTCAAATGAAAATAAGCATGGCCTTGTATGTTACTGACATATTTTAAAACTACAAATTATATTATATCGGTTCTAGGCTAAAAAGAAATGTAAATGACCTCCCACAGAACTACTATATTAAGAAGAATTCTAATATTTTCTACAATGTATAAATTCTATTTTCCAGTGGACTTACAGTTTTGCACTTTATTTTACACATTGTCACATTTTCACCTCCAAACTTTCACTCTGTCTTTTACTTTGGGCTGAAATCCATTTGTATAGCTCAACTTCTGTACCACATTCTAAGAAATCCTTACTGTCATTCAAAAGCCTTTACACATATCACAACATGCATGCAGTTTTCCCTGAGAGCCTCACCAAATGGTGTCCATGTGTCTCTCAACATTATGAGAACATTTCTGGACCCCTCACCCAGCATTTCTCATATTCTGTCTAGCATTACTTCCTTCTATACACTTGCCCTATCACTTATGCTTTAGTAAACGAGAACTATCTTAGCTCAGCATTTAAAATGCTGCTGAAGTGGTTTCTCAATAATAGCCTTTTGAGAGAATATCAATAAATTATACGGTTTGCTAAATATTTGTGCATGCTTCTGGACAGGGATGAAAAGGTGAATATCTTTGTTTTATTAAATGTACTGAATAAATGTAAAGTTGCCTTAGTTCTGAATTTGTTGAGGAATACATATGAGAAAAAAATGAAATAAACAGAAAACAATGTAAAAGCCATAGATAAAAATCAATACTTCAGTAGATAATTGTGATTTCATAAATCATAAAAAAATTTCTGCTGCTATCACTCAGATCCAAATGAACTAGGGAATATATCTAAAACGTTGATCCACCCAGGTTCTGAGTGGTTGCTCGGGAGGAACCTGGACACCCTAGGTGATGACAGAATAATCTTAGATCTCTTACAAGGCCCCAGTATTGGACCCATCTTCTCAAGGCACCGAACTACCAATAGAGAGCACATAACTTGTCTTTGAAAAATTTTCTTCCCCAGATTTAATGCCATGTGAATTTATTGTTGTTTATGTTGCATATGTAAATGCCTACCATATTATAAGATACTCTATGTGTTTTTGTAGCAAATACACATATGAATAAGTTTTCCCAAAGGAACCTGAAGTATTTTTTAGAAAACAAATACTTATACACATAAAATAACGAAGTAGATAAGTATCAGAAACAGGCAATGGATGTAAATGTGAGTAATATATGGTGATGGAAATATTCCAGATTTCAAAATTAAAGTCCTTGGTTGAAAGTAGTTAGGAATGACCATCAGTGAAGAATAATATAGAAATAGTGAAGAATAGAAATGACCAGACATCAAGTACTTCATAAAAAGGAAACCATTCTTCCATCTCATTCAAACTTTGATGTACACAGTTGCTCCCACATCTGAAAGGTGATGGTATCACTGTTTAAATTTTCTGTTTGACTTCCATACTATGGAATGTCTAAGACCAGATTAAATCTTGAGATTATGGTATGGTCTGAACTAAATCCTGACCTCATTTCTGAGGACTGAATCAAAGCTTAATGTCCTTGAAACATTAGAATTCCTGTTGTTTTTGCAGTACTTTTCTATGCTATAGTCATGTCTTACAATAAATTCAGAGTCATTCCCTGTTACAGAAGCTAATTATTTTTGGCATACATTTTAAAATCAAGTGTAAATGGTGTTCCTCATTTCCAATTCAGGAAGTTAAGAGTCTTTGTCCTAATTGTATGGGCGAGTACTTAAACTAATACAGGTAATGAAGTCTAAAATATTCACCTTCAGTATCCAAAGAAAATTATCTCATTGGTATTTCTTCAATATTTAAGAACCTGATGATATTTTAAGTCTATACAGCAGGAAGATTGTGCTATAATGACAGAAAAGAAAGTTTAAAATATATCACTGTGTGTCAATCAAAAAAATTAAAGTTTTAGGCAAATCTAACCAAAATATGTTGTCTCATTCAATGTCCTACACCTAAAGAATAACAAAAACATACTGAAGACATTTTTATAAAACATTAAAAAATTAGATAAGAAAAAAACAAAGATACCAATTATAATAATATTCAAATTTGAGTGTAACTGCTTTATGCTATGATCAGACAGAAGATATGGAAGTATATATTAGATAACAGAGATAATAAAAACCATTCACAATAATGTAATTGAAATGAAAATTAAAGCTTTCTGGACTGATGGGAGAGGCATTATTATTGAGGTAAAAATTAGATATGTTTCTGAGGCACTACCTATTTTTTAAGATGTATGATAAATATTCTGTATGTTTTCACATTTCACTGAATGTAACATAAGAGGTAAATATTTATAAATATTTGCAGATAAGACAATTTTGTCATATGAAAACTTACAATTTGATAATTACTATCAGAAGAAATGTTTGATCTATTTGAAATTAACCCAACAGTGTATTGCATAAAAATAAAAACAACTAATATTTTTAAGACATATTTATGTGCCAAACATCCTTACAAACTCCCTAAAAGTATTGATTTATTTAAGTTTTGTGACAATTTTATAAAACAGATCATACTTTTATAAGATGCAGGCTGAGGGCTCTGATTTGGGAGTGAATTCTGTTACCATCACTCCTGCAGATGTGTGGCCCGTTTTGATTCTGTGTCTATGGGGCAGTGGGGCAAGTGAACTTCTCATTTTTTGACTCTAGCTTTAGGTGGCCCATTCTCAGTACCCTGCTCCAAACACAGGCACCTGTGCATGCACATATGGCCTGTTGCCTCACCTCCATCTCATACGGATACCAAAAATTCCATCCCCTGTATGTGTATTTCACCTGATGCAGTGTAACTAGATGACCACATGATTGCAGTCTCCGTAGCTATGGTTTCCCTCTTTCTTTCTGACATCGGAGATTTTATTTCTTTTATTTATTTGTTTTTTTTTTGTTTTGTTTTGTTTTTTGAGGCAGAGTCTCACTCTGTTGCCCAGGCTAGAGTGCTGTGGCGTCAGCCTAGCTCACCTCAACCTCAAACTCCTGGGCTCAAGCAATCCTTCTGCTTCTCAGCCTCCCAAGTAGCTGGGAATACAGGCATGCGCCACCATGCCCCGCTAATTTTTTCTGGATATTTTAGTTGGCCAATTTATTTCTTTCTATTTTTAGTAGAGAGGGGGTCTCCCTCTTGCTCAGGCTGGTTTCTAACTCATGACCTTGAGCCATCCTCCCACCTCCCAGAGTGCTAGGATTACAGGCATGAGCCACCGCACCCCGCCTGGAGATTTTATTTATTTTTGTGTATATATTCATATTAAAAATCAAATAAATCATATTATTAATAGTATTTTGAACAAGCTGAATTGAAGACGTAAGTAACATATAAATATATTATTTGTCTTCCACTTTTGCTTTAAAATTTATTAAACTGAGATTTACCTTTCGTGGTCATTAGATTAAAACACCAGTAAGCCACAGATTATTTTGCCCATTCTTGCTTAATACATAATGCTTCAGTCACTTTATTTTTTTTCTCTCTTTTTTTAATTTCAATAGATTTAAGGAGTACTAGTGGAGGTTTGTTACATGGGTATAGTGTGTGATGATGAAGTCTGGGTTTTTTAGTGTATCCACTCACCTAAATAATGTACATTATATCCAATAGGTAATATTCATCCCTCCCCTCCCCTTTTACCTTCCCCCTTTGAGTCTTCTATGATTACACTCTGTATGTCCAGGCATATTCATAACTTAGCTCCCACTTATACATTAGAACATGCAGTATTTGGTTTTCCACTTCTGAATTACTTCACTTAGGATAATGGCCTCCGGTTTCATCCAAGTTGCTGCAAAAGACATTATTTAATTCGTTTTTATGACTGAGTGGTAATCCATTTTCTTTATCAAGTCCTCAGTTGATAAACACTTAAGTTGATTCCATTTGTTTGCTGTTGTGAATCGTGCTGTGATAAACATATGAGTGCAAGAATCTTTTTGATATACTGACTTCTTTTCCTTTGAGTAGATACCCAGTAGTGGGATTGCTATATCTAATGGTAGATCTACTTTTAGTTCTTTGACAAATCACCGTACAGTTTTCCACTTCAGTATTTAAATCAACTGAAATATTGGGATGTCTGACATCTGGTTCAACCTGTACCCAAGGGTGCAAATTTGATTTAATCTCTTTAATTTCCCTTTCCCTCTCTTTATCCTACTTTCACTTGAAAGCTTACCACAAATTAATTAATTAATTAATTAATTAAAAAATATACATAAAAGTAAGTTTGGCTTCTTCTCTAATTATCTTACTTTTAAGCCGGTTTCTGATTAAGGCTGGGCATGGGATGAGAGGCATGGCGGAAAGAGTATAAGGGAAGACCAGAAGAGATAAACAGAAGGAAAGGTCTTAACTTAAATTGGTTTTAGTGTAAGCTATCTTTGTACTCCTGTGTGTGCATACTGACCCTTTCTCTTGTGAGTTCTTTAGAGAATCCATTGTTGGGGATCCCCATCTTACAGCTCCTTTGATTTGGGTGATTGAATCCCTTTTGGGGGATTCACTTTCAACTCCTCCTTTAGCTTCTAGGAGTCTGGTGTTCACTTCTTGAATATTGCTGCTGGCGTTACCCCTCTAGGTGACCTTATTAAGCAGGACCAGGAACGTGCTTGCTCTCTCACGTGCACATCCCACACCGTGTATGTAGGAAAGAGTTACACTTCATTTCCTTGACAGAGGCTGAGTCTGGGATTACAAAGCAGGTCAATATAACAGCCACCTCACAGACTGATCCTAAAAGAGCTGCTCTCTTCACTTTCAAAGTAATAGGTTAGCCCATCTCTTAGTCTTCACATTTCTGTGTAAATCAGATTCTTGTCTGTCTCACAACTTTAAGAAACATCACTCAGAACTATGAGTGGTCCCCATGCATTGACACCCTGAAGAAAAAGAGATAGAACCCCTTCCTCTTCTTAGGAATTCACATCTCTTAGCTCTCTCTAAAAAGTCTTCCTCAAATTCTTTCTCCTCTCGTTATTCTGATTTATCTTTGTAACTTAGATCTTGTAGAAATTGCTACAAACAAGGGAACCCATTTTTGTCATTTCCTTTGTAAATTATACATATAAAGATTTTCTCACACTTATTTTGCTATCAGTTATCTATCATATTTGTATTTTAGCCAACATTAAGCTAAGAAGGAACCATTTCATCTGTCCTGTTAATTTTTATATAACACAATATATTATTAACATATAATAATTACTGAATAATAACTGCTTATTTTTTTGTTAAAACTAAATGCTTCAAAAACTCATAAACTCACATTGAGTGACAATTCCAGGTTTGTGAAGATCAGATGGACATACTCCTGACACGGTCAGTTAGATTATCAACTTAGTTTATGTTCACTAATTACTGTCATTTTTACTCACTCTTTGATTACTTTATACCCATTAACGGACTACTGGTAAAATTAAGAGGCACAGTATACACTGCAGAGAAATATGACAAGATAATAAGGAACTTTAAAACTGATAATTCTGCAAACCTATGTAGATTTCTACCAAATATGTAAATTGCCTTTTCTTGATACAATTTGTTTGACAGTATATAAGAATGCCCCCAGTAATTGAAAACTAATGTAAAAGTGATACAATATTTTCTGAAATTTATTTCCAATTTAGATTTTCATTAGTTGGGATTAAACAACTTCTTACACCAGAGCTATATTAAGGCAATATTTTTAAAGAGCAATCTGGAACCTTCTCACCTAGGTCATTATTTGGAAGAGAAGCTTTGCTTTATTATTTAAATAATAACTTATTAGGTATTTTTAAAGTATGAAATATAAAATTTCTCAAATTCAATAACTGTCTCTGTCACTTTTTTTTCTTTAGATGAAAAAAATCCTCATTATAATAAGATTCTGGTTTGGGTTTGCTTTTTGTGTTCTTATTTTTATAAAGGGCCAAACTTCTAGTCTTCTTCAGTTTGTCTTAGTACTGGTTCCCCAGCAGAAGTCAGACAGAGCTAACAAATAGAGGTTATTATTTTCTTTTGTAATTATTCCCTCATCAATAGAAGGAATGGCTTGGCCAGATATGCCATATCTTTCAGTCCATTATAATTTAATAATATCTCAAATCAAATCCATATTATTTCTAAGAGTTAATGTATAAACCCTATCTTACAAATTTTTAAGATATAAATATAAAAACTTTATAGAAATTAAAGATTTATAATATTGAATATTCTAAAAATGAATTTAAATAATAAAAACTTACATGTATTAGTGATTTAAAACTCAACACCAAATTCAGGAGGTTTCTACAGAAATGGGCAGATACAGTTTGCAAGTAGAAAGCTTCCTCCATTCTGTACTTCAAGCATATAGTACACATGAAGCAAGAATTAAAGTTCTATAATTTTATTTCATCTTTCAAAATAAAATTCTATAACTAAATTCAACTCCCAAAACAAATTGTACTGAGTAAAGAAAAAGTATCCCGTTAAATGAAGGTATATTGCAGCAAAAGCCTAAGGCATAAACATTAAAACTACGAATGTAAAGTTTCACCTTATTTCCTTTCATATTGTAACTTAATAAAGAACAGCGCACTTTGAAAGTGTTGTATTGTTCTGACAATATTTACATTTGTTTTATCTAATGTATATTAACATAATGGACCTTTCATTTTGTTGTCAGTCATGAATGAAGACTAAGATGACAAATAGAGGAAAAGTGGTTTTTTAGATTGTACTTTAGACATAGTGTGAAGTACTGTATATACAATGTCTCATTTAAATAAAATCATGTTATATTTTGATTTATCTCTATAACTTCTTTCTTTGTGACAGAAGCTGCATGGTAGTTTGAAAACTTAATAGAAGGCACCTGATATCACAAGTCTACTATTTAAAGGAACATTCATAATTTAAATTCAAGTCCCATTTTGGCCTTGATACTACTTTTGTATATTTTACAAATAACAATGCAATCTTTAAAAGAGAAATAATATTGATTTTTAAAAAATCATTTACTTATTCAGCTAAGAGTAAATGCCAGTTTCTGGTGATGAAATAAAAACTTTCACTTATCAACTATTTGGGGTAAACTTTATAAAATTATCAGATTGTGTGCTTTTATTTCCTTGCCTTAAAGAATTAATCAATGTATTCCAAATAAAAAATATTTCATTAATACATTGGTTTGTTTTACATATTTATTGAACTTCTCTGACAATGGGCACTGTAAAGGCTTAGTATTTTCATGCAAGTGTCTCATAATGCGCGAAAAAAGACAAGTATAAAGCAATTGAAATATAATCAGTCTATAATCAAATACAAAGCATATTTGAAGAACAGAAGAAATAATGCCAGAGTTTACCAAAGTAGACTAATGAGATGGATGGAGGAAATTTGGAAAGGAGAATTTTAGCTGAAACCTCTAAGATTAGCAAGAATTTTTCATGCTTTCAAGGGCTTTTAGGAAGAGAGGAGAGAAGAGATGGGACAGAAGGTCAAGTGTAAGTGGGATGTGTATGAAATATAAGTGAAGTTAACTCATGATATGCTGAGAAGTTCAATTTTTGTCAAGTAGATAATAGAAAGCCTTCAACACATTTTGACAGAGTATAGTTACATGTTCAAATATGATCGTGTTTGATGTAGATGAAATCAGAATGGGAAAGCCAACTAGAAGACAACTTTAGTAATTCATGGAAGAATCTATGAATACTTAAACTAGGGCTATGATAAAGAGGCTGAAGTGGAGACAAAGTGATTAATAATTCAGAGGTTAAGCTGTTTGGTGCAGGAGAAAACTTCATGTGATGTTTTTACATAGGCATACAATGTGAATTAATCAAATCAGGGTAATTGGAGTATCTTCCATCTCAGGCATTTATCATTTTTTCATGTGTTAGGGACATTTCAGTTGCACCGTTTTAGTTACTTTAAAGTATACCCTAACTAATTACTTAATATAGTCACTTTGTTATATTATCAAATATTGTTAGCCATTTTTTAAACATGGACGAATTATTAAGTCTCCTCCCTCTCTTTCTCTCTCTCTCTCATCTTTAATGTATCATGAAAGGCTTTTATATGAATTAGTGAGGATGAATGTAAAAACCCCAGTGTGGCCCTCAAAATTATTAGATGCTCAAAACTCAAAGCTACTATTGCTAAATAAAAATTATTGAGCTTGACAATTAACTTAAATATTAAAGATAAATAGGAAAGAATACAAGTTAACACCAACATTTCTAACCAGGGCAACTGGTAAGCAGTTTTGTCAGGAAGAGGAGCAGGGGTCACGTGAGACAACCAATAGGAAATACCAAGTAGGCTGTTGGGTAGGGTCTTCTAGAACTCAGGAGAGATACTCGTGCCTAGGTAAAGAATTAGTAGTCATTGGCCAGGCATGGTGACTCATGTCTGTAATCCTAGCACTCTGGGAGGCCGAAGCGGGAAGATCGCTTGAGGTCAGGAGTTTGAGAACAGCCTGCGCAAGAGCGAGACCTTGTCTCTACTAAAAATAAAAAGAAATTAGCCACACAACTAAAAATAGAAAAAATTAGCTGGGCATGGTGGTGCACACCTGTAGTCCCAGCTACTCGGGAGGCTGAGGCAGGAGGATCGCTTGAGCCCAGGAGTTTAAGGTTGCTGTGAGCTAGGCTGATGCCACGGCACTCTAGCCTGGGCAACAGAGCAAGACTCTGTCGCAAAAAAAAAAAAAAAAAAAAAAATAATCAGTAGTCATCAGTGTTCAATTAAACCATATTTTAATAAATTCTATGAAAAGCATGAGCAGGTGGTTTGATTCTCCCACTTAGTAATGTTTAGAAAAGGATTAAACATGACTGCAAATAATTCCATAAACCTATCACCCTTTTAGGAATACTTTTAAACTTTTTATGGCCCAAAATAGTTTATTATGTAGACTGCTATCTAAGAGTAAAACTTAAGATTCTAAAATACTGTAGTCAGCACTACAAAGTATTATTTAATTATAAACTATGTTGTAATAGATCCCAGAATAAACTATCCCAATAGGTACACACATAGTACTAACAAATTCAATGAATGTTAACAAGATGTCTTTCTGAATATTGCCTTGGCTATTCTAGGTACTTCCATTTCCATCAGTTTGT
The DNA here is from genome assembly GCA_963574885.1 of Lepilemur ruficaudatus. Taxonomy (NCBI): domain Eukaryota; kingdom Metazoa; phylum Chordata; class Mammalia; order Primates; family Lepilemuridae; genus Lepilemur; species Lepilemur ruficaudatus. The sequence continues at coordinate 26,693 of CAUYRT010034880.1, forward strand.
CAATTTTCACAAAACACAAACAGACAAACAAAAAACACCTGTTGGGAATTTGATTGGGATTACTTTGAATCTATCGGTCAATTTGGAAAGAATTGACATTTGAGCAATATCCAATCTTCCAATCCATGAACATAGTACAATATCTTCATTTATTTATATCTCTAATGTCTCTTGACAATATTTTCTAGTTTTCAGCATTGAAGTCTTATATGTCTATCATAAGATTATTTCTAGGTATTTATTATCTTACGGTACGATTGTAGGTGATTTTTAAAAAGCAATACACTCTAATTAATTATTGCTAGTAAAAAATTTAACTGAACTATCTGTAATGAAATTGCGCCCAGTAAACATGTCCAATTTAAAATTTAATAACTTATTGTTATATCCTTTTGGGTTTTCTACACGCACACTTTTGTCATCTGCAAACCATCTGCAAACATTTAAATTTCCAGGTTACATACCATTCTTTCTGTTTTCTGCCTTATAAAGTGACCAGCAATTTCATTAGAATAATAATGAGCATCCTAGTCTTCCTCTGACCTGTATCTTTAGGTTACCTTCTCCAGAGTGAATTACTTTTTCCTGTTCCTCTACCAAAAGGCTAGATTCACTACTCCTTCATTATCGTCTTATAACACCGTGCATATTTTTAACATAGCACACACATAGTATATAATATTCTGGTTGCCCCATTTTGCCTGTCTTTATTCCCTGGAGTTAGTTTTAAGCAGAAAATCCAAGCTAAGTTTAATTATTAGGAAAGTAAAGCTTTATCACTTTGATTTGCTATGTGACAGTTACTACACAAATTTATCCTTTATGGTTACACATTAACAAATTATAATCTTTGATGCTAGGCTGTGTTCCCTTTAATTTTGAGAATTGCTTCTAGCACTTTGTGGTCCTCCGACATTGCTAGACTCATACATCTCTTCAAGTATTTAGACCAGTTGAATCGTAATAATGTGTTTACACATCTGTCTTCTCCACTACAGCGTAAGAGCAAAACCAAGTCATGTTTATGGCTGTACATGTAATGCCCATGATAGATCAAGCACTAATACATGTTATGAGGCTTCCCTGTTTCTGGTAAGGAAGAAACAATTCATTATAGGATTACCTTATATAACTTCGGGTGTAGCAGCACACAGAAAGTAGGAACATAAAAGTAAACATCCACTCGATTTTCATTTTCACATTTTCCACTTTTCTTTCATTATTGTGATGTTGGAATTCATGAAACCTAACAAAAGCTAGTGAAGAGATGCTAGGATTATGCAAATTCACACTTTAAAATTAATAGTAAAGTAGATATTAATTACTAATACTAGATTACTACTTGTGTTTTATTTAGAAAAAATAAATATTCATCTTTGCCTTATTTACTTGGGTAAAAAAAGAGCAATATTTATTCGAGCTTTTAGTTTAAAAGGCTTTGCACCAAGTTTGACCTTAATGTAAACATTTTCCATTAAGTTTCTCAATTGCTTTTGAGAACTCTGGTCTTTCTTTAATTTAGACATTATTCTTGTGACCTAATGGGGCTGAATAAAGAGGACATCAAATGTAAGCCTTTCTGACCTTTTTGGTTCACCAGTGGGTTATGGAAGACTGTTTTGAAACAGCTCCCTAAGATGCTTCCTCTAGACATCCATGGCATTTACACAGCAATAAAGTTCAATTTCAGTAATTGAATCTTACTTAAAGTAAAATCAAACTCCTAGAGAAACAAAATATTTAGATGCCATACAACCATAAATATGGTTATGACTTAGTTTTAAATTATAGACTAAGAGAGCAAATTCAAGACATTCCATAAGCATTTGATTATACTTCTTAGCAAACAAAGGATAGACTATTCCAGCACAAGTATACCTTAGAATGATTCCTAAAAGTTTTCTTTCAACCAGGTCCTTTCCTAAGTACACCCAAGCAAACTTTTCTTAGGAGTTTCACTCAAAGCTGCCCATCTATTTTCAGTATATTTCTGTGACTTACATGAGCCATTGGAACAGAAGTCATAAACAAATCAACCTCAAAACTAATAAGTTAAAAATAAAAATAACCCCAGTGAGAAAGTCAAATTTATTTTTCTTTTTGGAAGGTAGGGTCAAAATTTTCACTAAAGTAAAGATGATTATAGTGGGATACCCTCTACAGAGGGTTTACCACTGTTTTAAGCAATTGTTTTTAGCTCAAGAAAACAGTTGCTATATTGTGCTGGGACAGTCCAAGCTTAATTGAGCAGTCCTTTAATTTGGAGAAAAACAAGGGAAGAAGAGGATACCAAAGACGAAATAATAGAGAGACTGTGTACCAAGTAATTTTATATATATTTTGCATACACTATCTTATATAATTTAATTATCCAATGACCCTGCAAGGTGGGCATCATAATTCACAATTGTGTGAGGAAATGAATTTTCTCCAAAGGTTTAAAATTTACTTAAGGTTATGCAGCTAATGAATGACAGAAGCCAGATTTGAACTTGAAGCTGTCTGCAAAAGCATTTTTCCATACACACTGCATTTATGATATTCTGTGGAGCATAAAATAAACACGCATAAAAAATTCATCAAGATTTAGTTTTTAATACAAAGAAAAATGGGAGTATAGTAATTTGTTTACATAAATCCCCATAGATTGGATGTTCAGGACATATGGATGTTCAGGACAAAGGAATATTGTTCTCGTAAGGGTAGGTAGGATTTCCCCAAAAGTGGACTGGAGGGCTGGGAAGTGGAATTCTAGCCAGGGAGAAGACATACAAGCAAAGACGATGAGGTTGAAAGAATGAAGTGCTAAAATGATAAAAAGTTGCCAGTTTTTCCCATTCAGAAGATAATGTGAAAGATATACTGGGATTGGACAACAGAGGATAAGCTTGGATTTCAGGTTAAGTGGACATGAAGATGGTCAATATTGAGCCATGAGAGGTCTAATGTGGCACATGGGACTGGATCCTAGAGCACTCTCAGCTGGAATGCTTGTTGTGCTTCCTGGCACTGAGGAGGAATCAAACTTTTGGAATCAAGTTTGATCACTACTTTTCTTTCTGACCCTACCTCTGTTTTCTAACTTCCTGAAGCACCTGCTTCTTTTCTTAGAAGAAGAGTTTCAGTTCAGCATTGTCCTGTATCTATCGGTTTGGGCAGCATCATCCCTGAACAGGACAGCTAGCTGCCCACCAGCCTGCGGTGATATTATTCTGCCAGTCTGGAGGACCCAGCTGATGTCTCCTGGATGCCAGGTATGTCAGAAGAGTCCTGGCCTCCCTCAGTCACAGCTAGATCTTTCTCTTCATACCTTTGCAGAATGAGGAAGGTAGGTATAAATGCAATTTGAAACTGTAATGCAAGTTCCTTTCCCAGGCAAGAAGTTGTGATCTTCCCTTGGGAAGATGAATAAATGTAAGATGAGTGAGGCTTCTCTGATAATTTTCTCCTTAGCTCAAACACTGTCACTAAATTTTGATAATGAGATTAAGCTCAAACTTACAAACTGTATTTTGAGCAATACATTCTTTTATCACTTAGCCAATTATATGTTGCTTCTTTTTATTTAAACCTTTAGATAACATGATAAGCTCAGGGAGTGGTCAAAAGAACCTATAAAATATGAAGAGAAAATAAATTATAGCATTGAACAAAATTTGATATTATAAAAATAATAAGAAGCTTCTTGGAAAAATAAAATTATTTGGCTATAAAGTAATAAAATCTAATTATATACCAGTACAACAAGGAAAATGTATAATTATTACAATGTCAGATATGCTAGTTTTAATAAAGAAGTTTATACCATGTGACTAGGTTAATGATTTCATTCTTTACTCCTGATCCTTTTAGGAGTGTTGTGAATTATCAAGAAAGAAATAGGTTCATCATCAGTGGAGGCTGGGGATTTATATCTAATTCAAGGGTGTTTTGACACTCCATGTCAGGGAAAAATAGTTTTAGATTATTGCCAAAAACTGCTTTCGACTATATAAAGCTGTATTCTGGTTTTGTTCTAAAAAGAATGATCAGAACATTTTTATAAATGTATAATGGTCCTTTATGAAGAGGAAGTACGCGTGATTAGTTGTGAATGAATATACAGTGGGGAGAGGCTAACCTGCAAATAATTAGTTTTGCTTTTTTATCATGTATATCATGTGCCTGAATTTGATAGACCACAGATAAGGACCATACATGCAAAGCACACCTATTCAAAAACTCCATTCAAAATAAAAAACTTCATAGCAATGTAGATAGGAACAGAATCAGGTGACTATACAACAGTTCTGAAAAATTGATTCTTCATTACAAACTACATTAAATATAAGTGTGTATTTCTTGAAAAGTATATCTTTCATTAAAATTTACCACTATATTTATCATTTCACTGTATGCCTTTTCCATTTGAATATTCATTGATTCTAGAAAGTAAAAGTACCACTTAAATTTCTGGGATTCTACCCTTAAATTTCTTATTTTCAACCTATTTAGGAAAACCTTGTATGACCACTAAGTGTTCAAGGATCTATGATTACAGATTTTTTTTTTTTTTGGTATAATCCCACTCCTCTTAAACTTCCATTTCAGTATACAAAAAAATCAGGTAAATCTATTAAGTTTACGGTAAATATGATCATTTAACAATGTATTCCAGACATTTTATATTAATGCTGGTTTACAGTTTCAAATATCACTTGTGACTGATTCACTTGTGCTAAGCACTAAGTATTAATACATTTATATGAATTGATTCATTTAATCCTTATAAAACCTTATGAGAAAATATTGTTATCACCACTTTACAGATAAGGAAACTGAGGCATAAAGAGGTTAAATAACTCACCCAAGGTCACAAAGCTAATAAGGTATTAATAACTTGTTGAACCAAGATTGGGTTCTATCAAGAGTGTCTGAGCTCTTGCCTACCACATAGTGCTATGATTATATTTCTATGAAAATCAAGCAACTCTTTTAAGAAGTTTATTATTGAAAATAAAATGTAAAATGGTTACACTGATCTTTTGAAATATGACTTTTTTTCTCTATTTGTTCCAACATCTGCTCATATTAGGTGCTCATGGTAGCATAAGGGTTGTCTGCACAGAACTCTGGAAGCCAAAGTTCAATCAAGATTTCAAGCCTTGCTCCCCCATTTTTTGGCTGTGCAAATTAAGCTGATTATTTTTACAACCCTAAATCTCAGTTTCTCCATTAGTAAGGTGGAAATGACTATTACCAAACCTACTTAGGGTTGCTGTAAGAAGTTAATGAGACACTATGTGTAAACCATTCATCAAAGTGGCTGGCATGTTATTAAATGTTTAGCTGTTATATGTTAATAATTGTAGCCAGGCTTTAAAAAACAATGAGTCAACATTGGATTCACCTGACAGTGTTCAGTGATTTATCTGTTAATGCCTGATTACCATAATAAAATAAATAATCAAAGGAATTTTAAATATAAAAAATTGAATTGTTACCTATTCTTGTTAAAAATCAGTTTAAATTCCAGTGTTTATTATATTAATGCCTTCAACTTAACTCTAGTAAACATATTGTTAAGTACGGTTAGGAGTGGTAATTAGTGCACAGGGCGGCGAGGTCTTGATCGAAACACTAACATGCCAGTGGTGGTGATTGCCACAGTGACCAGAACAGGGCAGCACTGATTATTAGTTCATCTCCTACATATTGCATAAGGACATTATAAAAGCAAATGCAATTATAATAAATGAATTTATAGGTCTGGAATAGTGAATAATGAATTTAAATTTATGCATAAATGTATGTTACTTATAAAAAATCATATCTATAAAGGGAATGCTTAAGCTTGCAAGTATTAAGTAAAAAATAAATTTTGCATATACATTTTCCTCTGGCAAAACACAGGTTTTAAAATATGATTTGATTAATTCTAATAGAGATTTTGCTCATTTTCAAATAGTTAATCCAACAAAAAAAATCACGCTGCAATCCTGAATCTCATGTTATTTTTTCTTTTCAGCAATCATTTTGTGCTTTAATCATTAGAGAAAGTCTTTGGAAGCTGGTAAACTAATTCATTCTTTTTCCTCATGCTGTGCAGCTGTGGAGACATCCTCAATTTTCCTCTATCAATTTTATACTTTTGTTATCTAATCATGCCACAAGTTTTTTTTTTTTCTCCTTACATTCCCAATCTGGTATACAGCAGACTTTTTCTAGAGTTGCCTGTATGCTTCATTTTTCTTTCTTGGTTCTCTTTAGCATCATACTTAACTTTGGTTCTATAATAAAACAATTTAGTTGGTTACTTTCAGAAAAAAATATTCCTGATAAAATCACCACATGACCAAATTAAGTTTAATTAATTTAATTTAAGTTAAAAAAAAAAGAGGGCGTATTTAGTTAGAATTTTGCTATAATTGCATCTGTCCAAGCCCACTCATCCTGGAATCAGAATCTTGATTTCTATATAATGTAGACACAGGCAGGATATCACTTCATGTACTGTAATACCTAAAAAGGTACCCTAATTTGAGTATTTATAAAGACAAAAACATTAATTAAAAATTATTGGGTTCACATTATGTAATAAGAATTATTTATAGTTCAGAATACAGTCAATTTAGGCATAGTTATATTCAATAAAATATAAATACTCCATTAATGCTTCCTCACTGAATAATGGTGAAAACCTTAAGCTGAGGCTGCAGTATCGCGAAGCAGAAATTTTTTGGCATATTAACAACAAAAGCTTTGAAATTTAAAAAAAAAGAATAGGAGTCTGTTTTTTCTCTGCTAGAATTATCATGAGCTCCTTGGTTATGTCACTTGCTATCTCAAACTCTCAGTTTGTTAATTTATAAGATGCGGATAAAAGCAAGCTCCAAATAGAAATACAGGGAGCAATTAGTCAGAAAGTATAAGGATAGAAATTAGTAGAAGGTCTGGCATATAATCAGGGCTCAATACATTCCAAATGCTGTTACTTGTCTAAGCAGGTGCGATCTGAATTTGTCCTCTTCCAGGTTTGCCTGATTTTCTTCTGACTCCCAAAGTGATCAATTAATTGTATTCAGATATCTATTCCTCTTTGTTGATTTCACTGGCTTCCCAATCTCTATCTGCAACTGTGGAAAGTCCAGACTTTCAAGTAACAAGATATCACTAACTGATATCTAAAAGCTTTTCTTTCCTCTACATGCCCAGAAAAAAAAAAAATTCCACCACCAGTTTTCCTTATAAACAAGGTTTGGAGTCTCCTCTGCAATGCCTTTGGGGTCCTTCCATCTTTTAGTCAGTCTGCATCAGAGTTCACGGATCTTGCTTTTGGGGTCTTTGGCCCTTACTCTCACTAGTTTCACCTGTGTGGTGGTGATAGCAATGGGGAATGCTGTTTTCTATTGCTTGTTTTTGTTTTTTCATCCGTATTTTCTTACTGAATATGAATTTTAAGAAAATACTTTCACCAATAGATGAATTCCATAATACTTCTTAGGAAACTTCACGAAATCTTTTCTTTTTTGTGGCTATACTCAATGATACTGCATTACAATTTTACAAAACCAGGATATCTATTAAAAGGACTGTAGAACTGCATTTTTTACACCTCTCAATACCAAGTTTTTTTTCAATACAGTTACCATTAAAATGTACATTCTTATTCTACATTCTTTTTTTAAAAAATTTAATACATGCTATTTGAATACAAACCATTTCCTTTCTCTTTAAGTGTGAACTGTGACAAAAACTCATTTTGTATTTTTTATGACATTCTAGCTAACATTCTAGTATCAGGTTGAAAATGACCTGTATTAAATAAATGCAAAAATTGTATTAACAAATAACTATGCCCCATCAAAGTAGAAAAGAAAGCTGTAGACCTTAATAATCATGGTATGAAATCAAAATTCTTACATACTTATGAGGAATAAGAGAAGACTGCTTAAATCATATAACTCAAAATTGAAAATATCATGATTTTGTAAGAGATTTAGTAAATATATGGTTTAAGAATAAAATACAAAAACAGGAGATTTTAATATTCAAGTAACTTATTAAATTTCAAAATAATTTATAAATGCACACTTGATTCTATTCATGTTAATAAAAATCCATGGGTACTGAGATTCTAACTATCATGATAATAACTGACATAGTATATAATTAAAGTAAATGTGAATTCATTTATGTCAGCCATTCATTCAATCATTTAAAATATCAATTCACATTTTAAATACTTTATTTTATTTCATGATATTTCAAAAGTTGAAAATTGATCCTTGACATCAATGTACTTTTTCTTGGAAGGCATACATTAAATGTTCTGTGATTTAAACATTGGTAAAAATTTTTATCAGCCTTGGGAGTTCTGGCTAAGTGGATAACAAGAAAAAACTGAAGAGATTAAATCTTTATGCAATGTTAATGTAAAAACATTTCTTGAGAGAAAAACATAATTCAAAAATATGGTATCAATTTCTCTGCTTTAGTAAACACATCAAGCTTTGGCCAAAGGGCATCATAATAAATACCAATTTTTGTTCTGTGGTGTTTGTTTTTGTTCTGTTGAGCTTATGACTAACTAAATACTAGCTCCAGGAGATAGGTGGAGATTACTTTACTGAGAAAGTCTGTGATATCAAGATTTGTTTCCATTTACCTCTTTCTTATTGAACTAGAATGAAGAATGTTGAGCTCTATGACCTCCTGGGCTCTGTGACACCTCTGTCTTTTTCAAAAACTAATTAGTGGATCAAAGGCTGAATCAGCCTTCTTCCAAGCAATTTTCTTGCTCTTCAGAAAGTTAACTTCTTTACTCTCATTATCAATGTCCTTTGCTTTGTCAGTAGTATTTAAAACATTATCTGTTATTTCTGCATCACTAGCACAATGTCACCAGGATGGGGTGAGACCCTTTTTGTGGCGCCAAGCCCAATGGCAGGGTTAATCAGAGTGGCAGGATCAGCAGTGTCAAACAATCAAGTGGGGAAACAACCATGTACCTGAGTTATTAGGTGCTGATGTTAACAAAGAGATGGATATCTGTAGCTGTATCAAATAGTAAACACCATCGGGAATGTTTGGACTTTATCTTGATAGGCTACAAAACAGGGTACAAAAAATGTCTCCATGATTAACAAAGAGTCTCTGGTAAATTTGCTAAAATTAGGAGAAAGGGAATCCTGTGCAAAGATCAAGATTAGGGTCAAAAATCTCAGTTCAGGTTCACCAAATAGAACAAATAGGATCATGGAGGCAGACTACTTGCTGGGAAAAGGGTGCCTTGAAGTTTTTTTTTCATCCAGCCTGTCTGTGCTGGGGATTCTCCTACATCTGAACTGCTCTAAAAGACATCGACCTTGCCCAATTTCTTTGCTCTTATAAATGACACATGTTTTATGCCATATAATGCCCCATTTACTCTCAATGAAATTGCTGTTATTATCATATAATCTTCATCTATACCTCAGATTTTAAATATTTCATTTCAAGACGTTTCAAAAGTTGATGATTGATCCTTAGCATCATTATTTCCAGATAATTCTGCAACTTAGTAACAAGTGACAGTTGTTTTTATGATATTGTTAAGCATTTGAGAGAATGCTTAACACAAAACAGATTAACATGAATAAAAATATACAAATTAATAGTTATATTTAATGAGTACATTAAAATTATAAAAATTTTCCTGAATACATAACAAAAACAAAATCCAGATTGTGATTGCCTTGAAGGAGGGAGAGAGAAGCACGAAACTGGAGAACAAAATAATATTCTTTAATTTTATGATTTTTTAAGAAAAAATGTGAGACAAATATGAGAAAATATTAATAATATTGCTTTTAATTTTTGTTAGATGGCAACATAGTTTTTTTATTTTGTTTTTATATGCATGTTCCCTGAATTTGCAATTAAACAAGAGTATATGAGGGCAGGAGAGAGGGAGAGAAAGAGAGAAATAAAGAAGGGAGGGAAGGAGGAAGGAAGGGAGGGAAAAAGGAAAGAAGGAAGGGAAGGGGAAAGAATGAAAGAGAAATGGTAACCCCTTCTTCCCCTGATGTATCTTTTCCTGAATTAATCAAACACTCTATTCTGGCTCTGATACTTTAGTTTCTGTTTTCATTCTGTCCTGACTCTTTCCATCTGCCCACTATTGATTTTGGCTTCATGTGCCCTATTCCCTGAAGCTCATCTCAATTCAGCCCTGTGAATTATAGAAAGGAAAGTCACTGGGAGCTATAAAACACATAGAACCATGCACCCAAGTATGGGAGTCCACAGAGAAAAAGGGCCAGATGGAAGACTAGGCTGAGTGACAGTGACCTCTGTCTTTGGGATTATTTGAGAGATGGATGGCAAAGACATTATAGGGCACCCAGTGATTGCCTGGGATAAAGATATTCTATTTTAGTAAGAGTAGGGTTGGATAAGAATGAAGGGTATTGGCCTGGCGCGGTGGCTCACGCCTGTAATCCTAGCACTCTGGGAGGCCAAGGCGGGTGGATAGCTCAAGGTCAGGAGTTCGAGACCAGCCTGAGCAAGAGCGAGACCCCGTCTCTACTATAAATAGAAAGAAATTAATTGGACAACTAAAAATATATGTAAACAAAAATTAGCCGGGCATGGTGGCGCATGCCTGTAGTCCCAGCTACTTGGGAGGCTGAGGCAGAAGGATCCCTTGAGCCCAGGAGTTTGAGGTTGCTGTGAGCTAGGCTGAAGCCACCGCACTCACTCTAGCCTGGGCAACAGAGTGAGACTCTGTCTCAAAAAAAAAAAAATAAAAAAAATAAAAAAAAATAAAGAGAGACATAGCTAATCCAGACCATCTTCCCAGATATACTATAAATTCTAAGGAAGTGGAAACAATCCTAAAAATATTATAATTCTTTTTGTTGATGAGCATACAGAGACTGAGAACGTTTAGCAACTTATCTAAGAACATGCACGTAGAAAGTTGCACAGCTAGAATTTGAACTCCTGATCACCCTCTATACTATTACCAAATACATCTAAAATGCTGGTTTGACCTAAACAATGAAGAAATGTATAGCTCAAAATAAAATCTAAAGGTTTGGGCCTCAGGTTCCTTATCTGCCAAATGAATGGTCTAGATCAGAACTATGCAACCTTTCCCTCCCACATGTACCTTTTTCCCCTCTCAAACAAAATATCTAGTATAACAGAAGTCCAAACGCATAACCTAAAAGTAGTGCCTCTGGGTCTTGAGCCACCGCCTTCCAAAACAGTTTGAAACAGCTGGAATATATGACCTATAAGGTACCTTCCTTGTTTTTTTTTTTTTTTTCTAAGACAGAGTCTCACTCTGTTGCCCGGGCTAGAGTGCCATGGCATCAGCCTAGCTCACAGCAGGCTCAAGCACTCCTTCTGCCTCAGCCTCCCGAGTAGCTGGGACTACAGGCACGCGCCACCATGCTCGGCTAATTTTTTGTACATATTTTTAGTTGGCCAATTAATTTCTTTCTATTTTTTTAGTAGAGACGGGGTCTCGCTCTTGCTCAGGCTGGTTTCGAACTCCTGACCTTTAGCAATCCTCCCCCTCAGCCTCCCAGAGTGCTAGGATTACAGACGTGAGCCACCGTGACTGGCCTCAGCTAAATTTTTTCTTTTATTTTGGTAGCAATGGGATCTTGCTACATTGTCCAGGCTGGTCTCAAACTCCTGGCCTCAAATAATCCTCCTGCCTTGGCCTCCCAAAGTGCTGGGATTATAGGCATGAGACACCATGCTTGGTTTGATGTTTCTGAGCTTTTTCTGGAGATATGGATACCTTTAGAATTTAATAAAAGCTATGGACTCTTTCCCTGGAATACTGTACTAGATAAACTTGCCTACAATGTTCAGGGAGTTTATGAATACCCAATGATCAACTCTGTATAAAGATCTAAGGGCCTCAAGGAAACAACAGCAGCTGAAGAGGTCTAGGGGAAGAAAAGAGTCCATCTCCCACAACTTCAAAATTTACCAGCACTGACATTTGTAGGTTCTACATCAGGGTTCTCAATTTCAGCACTCTTGTCATTTTGGACCAGATAATTCTTTATTGTGAAGGGTTATCCTGTAAGATATTTAGCAATATCTCTCTGGTCTATCCACTAGATGCCAGTAGCCCTAGTCAAGGCAATCAAAAATGTCTCTAGACACTGCCAAATGTTCTCTTGCAGGGTAAAATCATGTCTAGTTCAGAATCACTGGTCTAGACAATGATTGGAAGTCATTTCTGAAAAGAAGGGCTATGTCACTGTCTGTACCACATAAGTGGTATTATTTTATTTACATGTCTTCCAACTTTATAAGTTTCATCTGAGTATGCCTTTTCTTCCAACCAGACCAAAAGCAGCTTAAAGCCACCTTCTTTTCATATTCCCTAATATTTAGCATAGTGCCAAACACATAGTAAGTACTTAATAAACACTTAATTGATCTGTCTTTAGGGAGGGATTCTTACTTTAAGCCAACTGTTTGATCTTTCATGTTTGGAACATATTCTCTCCAACAGAAAATGAATCAAAACTTTAAGATTTAAATAAATGGTCTTTATCCCTAAGAGGTTCATGTGGTTAAAAAAAAGAAAAGAACCTATAGCTCCAGAATAATTCATTAAATATTTATTCTTAGTAAATTTTTTTGGTACTTAGTTGGTTTACAACAATAAAGAAATAGTATCTTCAATGAGACACAGTCTTAATTTTTTTTTGCCTGGCTCTCACTTAATACACCAAAATAGTAGAATAACAAACACACTGCAATGAATTAACACACCATCATGATAACTTAAGAAATGCTTTGTTCTCATTGTGATCATGAGGTCATTTAAATCTCTTGCCACAGATCACAGTTGTTTATGCTCCAAGTTCTTAAAAATATGCCCATCCCAGAAGCTTCTTGGCATACGCACAAGAACATTCTTCAGAGACAGTTTTAGCCTCATTTGAGAGCAGCCACTATGTGACTGAAAAACAACTTCATTAAAACTTTTTTAGTTTTGCACAAATTTGTTTTAAAATTATAGGTAAAGACTGCCGAATTAGTTAAAAATAACATCAATAATCCTACAAATAAATAAGGGGAAAAACCCCTTTCCAAATCAACTATGAACACAGATGACTCAATTATGACAACAATAACTGAAGCACAATCCATTCAGAATTATTTTGACAGTTTGCATACATATTAAAATACTTTTAAACATCCTTACAATGCCCTTATAAAATAAGGGTACATATTCCTCCTGACCTTATTCATTTTAAATATTTGAAAAGTCTTCAAAGGGCAGGACGTGAATAGCTTAAAATAACTACACTAGGTACTACAATTGGCTTTGTTCATAAAAACACAATGCATGTTTTAAGATTTCCGATATAGGCTGAAACTAGCACTCTATTTAAATGAGGACTTAGGATCCACGGAGAACATTCATGAACACTATGGCTCAATTTTTTTTATGGTTGTATGTTATAAATCAGACTGTGTAACACTCAATTCCAGAAGTAGCTTTTAAAATGAAACTAGCTACCACCAGTGTCACCCGAGCTCCAAACTTGGAATTCACTCTGGGTACAAGGCCAATTATAGAGGAAAACCACCAGCCATGCCCCAAGGAACACTGTCACCAAAGACACCCCTTCAAACTGGCATGTTATCCCGAAAGATCTGGGGAGAAGGACACATTTACTCATATAACAGTGGTCACAGGAATACTTAGTCCAGATGAGTAAAGGGGACCTTTGCCAGTGTCATTTTTCCCTCTATGGTAAGATAAGGTGATTATGTACATAGGATATACTTAAAACACACTGGATAAGCCAAATTATCAACTTTGTAATGAGAAAGATGAAGATTTGAAGCATGCCTAGCATAGAGCACACTCCTTATAAATGCTGAATAAAAGAGCAAATGAAAAATGAGTCAAATTTTTCCTCAACCTTATGGACAAGGAGCAACAATGCATAAAATTAAAAAGTAAAATAAAATACTAGGCTTGCAGACAATAGTAAACAGCAAAAATTAGCAATCAGCCTGAGCCAACAGACGCTCTTTGGCTGCATTTAATACTGTTATATCTACCAAATGGAAACAACACATATAGCTAATAATAATAGTAAGGATAAGAGGGCACAAGCAAGCTGCTAGATTAGGAATTGTTTCTCATACAACTGTTAATTCTGTACCTCTCAAAACATTCAATGAAGTATCCATAGAAGATATGCCCAAAGTGGGCAACGAATGGGCGAAGATTAATACTTTTTGTTGTTCACTGTCTAAAACCTACTTCACTGGTAGGAATTGTTTTACATTTGTCTTGAATTTGAGCTTATACTCTCACTTCTTCCAAATCTCCTTTTATTCTCTCTTGAAATAATGCCTTCCATTTGTAAGTATATTCAGTTTACTGTAAATCAAGCTGCCCGTGCTTCTTAGAATCAAATATTCTTAAAAAGCTGACTTCAAATATAAGACAACATTTGGACCTCATTATGGAGCTATTGTTTCCTGTATTTGCCTGTACTTTATTTGTATGTTTTCTTTGCCTTTCAAGTAGTTTGTAATCACAATGTACATAATATCAAGCTTCCCTAGTACTAACAGACTAAATTCTGGCCAAGTCTGGTGAAGCCATTTAGCTAATTAGTTTACGGCAAAGAGGACTGAAGAACTACTTGCTCTATTGTTATTTTTACACATGTTTATAGGCAAGGTAGAAAACAAAGGAAAACTTTTAAATGAATGGCCAAGATATAAGGAAACAAAGGGAATTTCTTGGACTCAATCACAACAAGAAAGCTCAAACAGAAATAGTAAAATAGGTTAGAAGGATTTTCCTTGGGGACATACACTAATCTTCTATGGTCTAGTATGGATCTTGGGTTTTAACGGGCTGTTGGCCAAGGAGGCAGGAGACAGAGTATTAAGCCTGATCATGGTGGGAGGTCCCAACAGAAACTACTATGCTTAAGGGTGCTCTCAGTGGGTGATGTCCCTACTCCCTCAACTCAGAGGGAACACACGCCTCTTTGGGCTTTGGCTATGGGCAGAACAAGGGAAATAAAAATAAATTTTTCCCCCAGAGAATTTATAACTACAAGCCCACAAATCCATGGGTTTGTGGCTAGAATTCACACTACTTGTGTGGCCCAAAATACTTCAATCCAAAAATTTAGTTTCAATTGGTCTTGGATTGGAGGAGCTGTTAGGCACCTGGCAAATACCCTCCAAAAGGAACACTTTTGACCCAGGCTTCTCAGGATTCCCATAAGTAAACAAAGATCCAAGAACAATGAGATCGCAATAAAAATTCACTATATAACAGCGTGTGCAGAAACAAAAAATTACAAGAACCATAAAGACTATGATTTTTAGAATTATCAGATATAAAATACAAAATCAGCACATTTAAAAACAGAAGAGGAAATTAAAAGATCAGATTATCAAAATGAAATGAACTTGGAAAAAAATACACAGCACACTAGACAGAGGTGAAGAAAGAATTAATGAGCTGAAAGAAAAAAAACTGAAGAAATTACCCAGCATGCTACATAAATCCAAAGATACAGAAAATATGAGTTATCAGATATGGAGTGAGAAAGCACCACACATACCAAATAGGATTTTCAAAAGGAAAAAAAAGGGAACATAAGGAAAATATAATACTTTAAGAGAAATGGCTCAAAAGTTTTCAGAACTGATGAAAGATATTAATCTTCAGGATTCTGGGTACCCAATTAATTTCAAATAAGATTAAAGCTAACAAACAAAAAATGACCTAGATATATCATAGTGCAATTCTAGAACACCTAAGCCAATGAAAATATCTTAAAAGCAAGGTATCCAAGACAGCATTGGAAAGCAAGGCCATACTTGTCCTGATAGGATTCAAAATGGGCTCTGAGGGATTAAGATAGTGTGCTCTTTAGTCACATTGGCTTCCTCACTTGCACTCCGTCAGTGGAAGTCAAGAAGCCTTGCAAGTTCACAATAAATTTACCCCTTCACCATTAAGAGGGAGGACTGGCTTCAAATATCTAAGACAATAGCAGATACCCTAATTCTCAACATTCACAGCTTCACCACCACAATCTACCTTTGGGAATCATTCCACCAGGAATAATCTCTTCATGCTCTTTATCCCTACTCATTTTGGGTACCATAAAAAGCCCCTTATCATCAGGTTTCCCTTAATATTCCATGTTCTAATCCCCAGAAGGTAACTGCACATCTACTCTTCTGCCCCTACCCTAACCTGCCATCAACACTCTACCACTAAATTCTATGGAATTCACAGTATATTATCAGCAAAACTCATTATATCTCTGAACATTTTCTCCATCCTCTTTTTCTAACTGAAACCTGGCTCTCCCCCAAGGATACTGCATAGGTATATATTCCATAAATACCTATGCGACAAACCTAAGAATATCCACAAAGGCACTGTTTATAATAGCAATGATTTATAATAACTAGCAATAGAATGGATATATTGTGATATACTTATACAATGTAATTCAATATAACAAAGTGAACAAACCATATCTGCATGTACAGATATGGTTAACTCTCAAAACCAGATATTTAACAGAAAAAGGCAAATGACAGAAGAATGCATACAGGACGCTCTTACAAAGTTCAAAATTAATAAAACTAAATATAGACTGTTTATGGATACATACATCCATGATAAAACTACATAGAAAAGAGAGAGAATGATTAACACAAAATGTGGTTTCACAGTTCCCTCTGGTAGGGGAATGTAATTAGGAAATCACATAGGCGACTGCAGACAGGGGTACACTGGTGTTCATTTTATTATTTTTCTTAAAACTGTATATATATTATATATATTTTTTATTCTATGATTTTTTTCACAAAATGTAAAAATAAAAAAAGATAATGTATGAATGTTTATTCTTTGATAACTGTGTGCTAAATTGGCTTCCACCTGCCTTTTGCCATTTAATATGCACCAAAATGATAGGTACTTTAAACTTAAATTTTCTGACTTTAAGCCCTATGTGCTCTATCACCACAGTAAACTGTTAACGCTGTTCCAAATTTCATGATAAGTAGGTCCCAAATTATACATGGCATTTGAAAAATCCACCTGTAAATTGGCAGCCTAAACTCAGTGCTGCCCATAATTGTTTTCCTCCCTAGAAGGGTTTCCAATCACAGACGTATGAATATATAAGGATATACTGAGGCTAGGGTACAACCAAAATGGCATTTCTAAGTCAAAACAAAAACAAAAACAAAAACCTTATTTGTTACAAAAAATGAAAGGACAAATACTTCAACCTCCCTAGCATTTCAATATTTAAAAACCTTTATAACAGTTACATCTAAATTCAATCTAGATTTTTCTTGCTGCAATTTAAGTATTTTCTTCCACATTTACTGGGATGAGTTTATATATAAGTTAACCATACATTCTTATTACTTTTTATTTATTTTTTAAATAGAGATGGGGTCTGGCTATGTTGCCCAGGCTGATCTTGAACTCTTGGCCTTAAGTGATCCTCCTGCCCTTGGCCTTCCAAAGTGCTGGGATTATAGGCATGAGTCACCACACCTGGCCCATTCCTACTACTTCTAAAAAGACTTTCCAAATAACTTTCAGGCAAGCAGAACCTTACTGTTTTCCTATATGGTAGACAGAGAAAATGATAATATTTGTATGGTACATTGAAGTAAATGGAGGAAGCAACCAGAGAAGAAAAGAGCCTGGGAGCTCTGGCTAGCCTAAGGGTTAAAGGGATCAGAATTTCAGCAAATTTGTCATCCACTGGTGGCATGCTAGTTGGGAATCTTTGAGCTCTAGGGTAATCCTGTAAGGTTTACTCTTTCAACTTTTCTAGTATTTGTAATTAACTCTGGCTATTTCATTGGAAATTTCCTCTATGAAGCATAAAAAAAACTACAGAATCTCAGTAACGTAGAATCAAAGTAACTTCAAAATTTAGGACTTCAATACAGTCATGTGTCGCTTAACGACAGGAGATATTCTGAGAAATCTGTCGTTGTCATTGTGAAATCTTAGTGTGTACACTTACACAAACAGAGATGGGATAGCCTAATATATACCTAGGCTATATGGTATAGTCAGTCTGTTGCTCCTATGCTGCAAACCTGTACGGCATGTTACTGTACTGAATATTGTAGGCAACTGTAACACAAGCGCAAGTATTTGTGTATCTAAACAGAGAAAAGGTAACCTGTTGTGCTAAGATGTTATGATGACGCTAGACAATAGGAATTTTTCAGTTCCACTATAACTTATGGGACCATCATTATTACATGCAGTCTATCATTGACCGAAATGTCGTTAGGTGGCATGTGACTATTTTCATGGCTTGTCTTATTAGCAAGTGCTATTTCTATTCTTATGAATTCTCTGGTGACAGAATCTACTAAAAAAATTTGTGACAGGCCAAACACTCTTTGGGTTCAAAAAGATATCAAAATCTTAAATACCAACGAATAACATACATGCCTAGAAGCCTTCAGTATTCAACAGCAAATACATAAAGCCTCCCCTTGCCTTTTTTAAACTTTCAGAGCATCTTATTAATCAGAAGACAGGATTTTCACACATGACACCGTGGCTACATATCAAATGCTCTCCCACACATTGAGATGTCTATAATAGCACAAATTGGGCCATCCCAGGTAAGTGCTTATCATTTTTTTTAAAATAAAAATTCCCCTAAATTTTCAAGTAAAATTCACTGAGAGTCTTGTGTATCTTTGTGTGAACAATAATAAACACATGCATATTTGGAAGAACACTACAAGTTCAGGCCTCTGATTTAATTAGCAACCTAGGGCAATATCCTTTAAAGTTCTTAAATGGGTTCTGCTGTCAGAGAGATCAAGGTTTGAATTACATTCTTCTTTTTCTTAGCTTTGTGACCTTAAACAAGTCTGTGCCTCAGTTTTCTCTTTTGCAAAATCGGGCACTAACCACTTTGAAGATTTTAATATTGTTTGTAAAGCACCTAGAACAGTTCCTGATATATCACCGACATCCAATAATTCCAAGTTTCCTCTCCCTCCCCAAAAGAATATATATATATATATTTATTTTTGAGACAGAGTCTCACTCTGTTGCCCGGGCTAGAGTGCCGTGGCGTCAGCCTAGCTCACAGCAACCTCAAACTCCTGGGCTTGAGCAATCCTTCTGCCTCAGCCTCCCAAGTAGATGGGACTACAGGCATGCACCACCATGCCCGGCTAATGTTTTGTATATATTTTTAGTTGGCCAATTAATTTCTTTCTATTTTTTAGTAGAGATGGCGTCTCGCTTTTGCTCATGCTGGTTTCGAACTCCTGATCTTGAGCGATATCCTCCCGCCTCGGCCTCCCAGAGTGCTAGGATTACAGGCATAAGCCACCATACCTGGCCCCTGAAATAATATTTTTAAATGCAATTCTTCTGGATCAAAATTATGCATGTAAATAAATTACTTTAAAATATTTTAATGTGGCTGGGCACGGTGGCTCACACCTGTAATCCCAGCACTTTGGAAGGCTGAGGCGAGAGGATAGCTTGAGGCCAGGTGTGTAAGACCAGCCTGAAAAACATAGTGAGACCACTGTGTCTACAAAAGGTTGAGGTGGGAGAATCACCTGAGCCCAGGAGTTTGAGGTTGCAATGAGCTGTAACGATACTACTGCATTCCTGACTGAGCAACAGAGCAAACCCCTGTTGTAAAAAAAAAAAAATTGTTTTTAATCTCCCAATATTCCTACTGAAAGAAGGAGCAATGTGATGCTAAAATGAAATATATTTTGTGACAAACTAAGCTGATGATGCTTAGGAAAAGTTTGTTAAGTCCTACATAGACTTCTCATTTGATGGGAGCTATCCCACCCACCTTGAACGACGATTAAAGTGAGGAAGAAAAATACCCTCACACTCCCTTCCCCTAGCAGATTACATCAGGCAAATGCTGTCAGTATGGAAGGACTAATACAGGGCTCCTCCCATACAAAACCAGCACATGTAGCTTGCCTTGCTACCAGTTCAAGCTTCACCTTGGACCTCAAAGTTGAAAATTACCATTGTATAATAACATAGTCAGTGAACAGTTGTCTGCAATGGTCTAACTGAAAAGACACTGAGAAAGGCTGGCAAATCTTTCAGAGCACAGGAAACACGGTATATGGTCCCCAAGAGGGAGTAAACTTTGTATCAAACCAAAGACCTACACAAAAGTGCTTATGCCCTATCCTTTATGTGGCTTCAAAAACCCGAACCTATCGTAAAAACTAGATTTTATTTCGTGTATAATTTTATCAGCATTTCTGAGCCTTTAAAAGTTAAAAAATAAATAAAAGGTTCCCTAGTCAGTATCACAAGCTAATAAAACCCTTTCTAAAAAAAAAAACATTGACAAGACACATGAAGATTTTCTATTTTCAGGAATTTATCTCTAAGAAAATTCAATACAAGGTCATTACCTTATCCATAATAGCAAGACTTCATAAAGAACCTAAAGTATAGCATCATGGGAGTGATTCATAAGTTATAAATCAGAAACACAATGGACTGTGATGCAGGCATTATGACAATCAAGGTTATTTAGGAACACATAAAAACAAGTACAACAAACGAAACAAATGAATGCAAAATGGGAGTGTAACAGAATCAACTTTGTATACTTGTAGAAGATAATACCTAAAAATGAATGCGTTAAGGTAGCAAACTTCCAAGTTATATGATTTTCAATTTCAGATTAAAAAGGACAGCAGTAATGAAACTGTTGAAAGCAAGTAGTCTGAGTGAATTCTGTCACAGTCACATATGGAACATATGGGTACTTTGCTAGCCAGGCAGTATATAGATAGAATGATGATGTGGGACAACCACAAATAGAATAGGGAAAAGTTTTGCTTTACAGACCAAAGAATTCACAACTTCAAACAAATCAGCACAGCTGTGGACTGTCAGCCCAAGAAGACAGAAGCTCTGTCTTCTTGGGCTGACTTCCAGCAGATTGCAAGTCTAAGGCAAAGTGAAGGGAAAAAAAAGAAAAGAAAACAAAAGAGAAAGTACTATGGTCTGAAAACAGCAGCTACAGATGCAAACAGTACAGCTGGTAAAACGTGATACATTGCAGAGAGGCAAGGACCGCATTAACAGAATCAACCTAGATGCTTGCAACCAGAGGCCCTTACTGATTTACACATTTAACTGGGATCCTATGGGAATAAAAAACCCAGATCAATTAACCTGAAACTTCCTAAGATAAGGGAATTTAGCACTTTCGAACACTACTAGCATAAAAATATTGTTAGTTTTTGCTTTAAACCTTTGTTAAAAGCTTCTTGGAAAATCTTTTTTAAAAAGTAAATCTTTATATTATTAAGGGAGAAAAATAATCTTTCAAATATCCAGGAAATACTGAGCATTCACTAGCAACTATCTGGAGAAAATGTGCTAACAATATTTTTAGATAACCCTAGCTGCTTCTCATTTTTATTATACATTCCACAAGATTCAGATGTTTTTTGCACAGTATTAAGTGTCAGCTTATTATCTTACGAAGCCTTTACAGTCAACCTGTTAAATGGATGATTCAAGAAAGGGGCATACATTTAAGTTTTAAAATTCCAGCCACTTACTAGCTGTATGACTTTGTACACGTTACAACAGTGCACTGTGCCTCACCAAAATATGAGGCAAACTGCAACTTCTTTTAGCTTATTTTTAAGTTCAGGTTTTCCATTTAATGTCCTTCTCTACACCCAACTCAAAACTTTAAACATCTGGTTATTTTTAAAGTTCTGACTGAAAAACCATTTTTGTGAATACATTTCAAATAATGAGTATATTGGCAAAAAATGGAAATGGAGATATAGCCAAAAGTAAATAGTGAACAGGTTTTGAGATGTCTAAAAATTAAAATGTTTGAAATGGGGTTGCCTAACAAAATGAATGCCCAACTGATTCAAAAACATTTTACTTCTGAATAATGAATAATACACAGCCATATATGCATGTCACTGATGTCTCTGTGTTTAAGCTTCCCTGAACAGAGGAATAAAAATGAAATAAAGGTGAGGGAAAGAAGGACAAAGGATAAAGAGAAGATACCATAACGAAAACGGAATTACAACTGTAAAGAGCAGAGGAAAGAGAGACTTGCTATGTCCAATTCCTCTCCTCTCATTTGCTCTTGAACCCATACTTGTAACTTTTACTCACCGCCATCCCAACAAAACCATTCAACATTACTGATGATCTCCACATTGCTAAATCCAATGGTCATAGTATTTTATTGACAAATATTCTCATTGAAATGCTTTCTTCACTTGGCTGGTTGAATACCCCACAAATCCGAATTTCCTCTTTGCTTCTCTGGTAGCCTCTCCCCAGCTGCTCTGGGTGGTCCCTCCTTATTCCTCTACCTCTAAATGCAGGAGCGCTCCAATGATCAGTTTTTGAACCTCCTTTCTTTTCTACCTATATTTACTACCTTGTTCTTATTCACTTTCAGAGATCTATACAATGAAGATTTCTAAATTTTTATCTCCCATCCTGAACTCTTAACTGTGTATCTAACTGATTCCTTGGCATGTCTATTTAGGTACCTAACAGGCATCTTAAACTTTACATGTGATAAAGTGAGAATTCTTGATGCTCCTTTCCAAATATGTGCAACTCTTGATCTTCATCATTTCAGGATTAGTGCAACCGTCTCTTGACTGACCTAATTTTGTCCTTGCCTTCCATTTTAATCTATTCATCTATACCAGCAAGAGTGAGCCTATTAAACATATAAGTCAGATTTTATCACTCTTAAACTCAAAATCCTCCAAGAGCTTCTAATCTCAGTCACAGAAGTTGTTCATGTCCTTATAACGGCCTACAAGACCTTCATCTCCGGCCTCAAGCTACCTCTCCAACCTCAGTTATCATTCTTTCCCCCACTCACTCCACTCTAGTCACTCTAACCTCCTTGCTATTCTTTAAACACAACAGATAAGCTATAGCTTCAAGGTCATTCCTTTGCTACTTCCTCTGCTTGCACAGTCTTCCTGTGTCTGGCCCATTCTCTGACCTCTACTGCCTTTAGTTTCTGCTCAAACATTTCTCTTGTTTGTCACCTATCTCCCCTTCACCAGAATATAAGATCTATGAGGTCAGGGATTTGTATGTTTTATTTACATAGTGTCTAGAATAATTCCTGGCATAGAATAGGTGTTCAATAAATATTTGATGGGTTAATAAAGGAAAGTTAGGGTACTGAAGGATGCTGAACAGAAAGCAGAACAGACATCCATTTCACTATTACCTATTAAACCAGAGACCTAAGGAGAAGAGGACTTTTATCATGTTTATCTCTTTTAAGATTATAAACAAAAGAAGATACCATTATTTGTTTACATTCTGAATGAATTTCATACATATTATTTATATTCAACTTGCATTATCTGCAACAAAAAAGTATTTTACATAAATTATTCTTTATTAAAGCATAATATAAGGGAGGTTAGGTAAGAGATAAAACTGATTACACTTCATTTATATGTGTATTTCAAATTCCTTGATGAAGGCCCAACATGCTAATTATATGCATCATCTTATCTACTCATCAGGGTGCGTCGGGTAGGATACTTTTAGCCATACATTGAGATAGGTAATATTATGCCACATACATCAAAATAATGAAGTATAACTTCCTTTAAAAATCTTACAATTCAATATTTTTACTTATGTATAATCTTAATAAGGTTATATTATTACATTTCCATAGGAATTAAAATAGCAATATAAAGAATACTTCATTCCATTTATTATACTCATGAACCTGTTATCTATCTCCCTTAATGCCTTACCCTTAAGGAATTAAACTCTTCATGTTACTATATTGTATAACCCAATGTAAAAAGCTGGGAAGTTTAAACAGTCTAAATTAGAACTCCTTTTTACAAGATCAAACGAACTATACCCCAACAATTGTTAGTGATTAAAGAGTACTTATTTTTCTAAGAGCTTGATATTTTACAGATCTAAGCCACCGAAGAATCAATGAATGATACAGTTATAGTATAATCTCATACTGACCCTCTGTGGTTTATTTAAGTATAACATCACAAAAGTCAGGGAAATTATTATTGAAAACCCACGTTTCTTAAGACACAAACCCACGAAAATACACACAAGATGAATAGTACTTTGTAGTTTATAAGGTACCTTTAAAAATATCTCAAATTAAGCAATACAGGTATTATTGGTCTCAATTTCCAAATGAGTAAACTGAGGTTCATAAAGATTAGCTCAATTATCTCATATAAGATGTATATCATGTAAAAGACTTTACATTTGTACACTCGCATGTGCATGCATGCATATATACAACAAGGATTCATAGGTAACAATACCCCATTGGGGGCCTTCAAAAATACTAGAGTTTTAAAAGCACCTTTAAAAGTGCTATTAGAATATCAATTAGAATATTAATTAGAATTAATATTCTAATTAGAATATCAATTAGAATATCAATTTTCCCACATTCGATTAAAAGTAAAAAATATATACCCAATGTTGATAATTCCATGAAACTGACACTCTTACTGATTGTTGAAAGCATTATAAGCTGGTACAACACTTTTGGAAAGCAATTTGGCAATAACTTCAAGACACAAAGAGTATTCATGCTCTTTCCTAGTAATTCTATTTCTGGGAAACTATCCTATGAAAATAAGTCAAAATATGGAAAAAGCTATAGATTATTTATAACATCCTAGATACTTGGCATCTGAGATTTAATATTTGAGGTTTTGACACTGGTAGTTTTATAGCTTGTGAGAGAACCACAGGTTGATCTATAGCATATGTAAAGTTGCTGTTTGAGGGAGGAAGTCATGTAACTACTGAGTAAGCCTGACTGTTAGCAGCAGCTTCTTATTGTGGCTTGGTTGTTCTCTACTAGTCCTCACATGCATAGAAACATCGCAAGGAATGAAAACTACGAACCAATATTCCTCTTTAACACAGACGCAAATATCTTTTTTCTTCTTTCTTTGAGACAGGGTATCACTCTGGAGTACAGTGGCACAATCATAGCTCACTGCAGCCTCCAACTCCTAAGTTCATGTGACCCACCCACTTCAGCCTTCTATAGGCACGTGCCACTACGCCTAGCTAATTTTTCATAGAGATGGGGTCTCGCTATGCCCAGGCTGGTCTCAAACTCCTGGCCTCAAGCAACCTCCTTCCTGGGCCTCCAAAAGTGCTTGGATTACAGGCATGAGCCACTGCATGCAGCTGGTGCAAGTATCTTTAATAAAATATTAATAAATCAAGTCAGGAGCACATAAAAAGATAACGTATTATTACCAAGTGGGGCTTACCCCAGGAAACACATACTGCCTAAATCCTCCAGTTACAGATACAGATGTAAATATCATTTGTGAGTATTTGCCCTACATAATTGTATTAATAAAGACAAAGGCATGTGGTCCATTTAGTATAGGAACTGATTATCATATATCTGTACCATGTATCTGGTGTGTATATTATGTATTTCTGAAATATTTGCTATAAAACTTCAAGTTTATTTTAAATCTGCTTTATCAAATAGACAACCAAACACTTCAATTAAAAATGTTCACACGAAAGTATCTTCATTAATTCTAACATTAGACTTAAACTACAACATATTTCACTTAAAAGACAGAATTCAACATTTCTTGGAATCATATAAGTAAGGGCCTCAAGTAAAATATTTCTTCACAAACATCCCTGAGTGGCATCATTGTTATGAAGCCTTTTTGTGGAGACTTACTGACATAGGGAATATAGAGTCTCTTTGTCTTTCAAAGTGTCTTACAGTACTAAACTGTACTCACCTATTTTTTGACCACGGTTGACCACAAGTAACTGTAACCGGAAAGTGAAACCATGGATAAGGGGGGACCATTACATACTAGAGAACAATCCTATTTATCACAGTTTTATCTTTGTTTGGCTTTGACATTGTTATAATTAGTATTATACTACTCTACTATCCTATATTGACTATTCATAGCAAAATTGAGATGAGAAACTATGTAGTACATATTTTGCCTTAGTGAAACCTCATGAATTAAGGACTAGTATGGGTTATGGAAGAAAAGGTCACTTAAGAATCATGTATCTTAAAAAGAAGTATAGTAACTATAGAACACATGATTCCTGAATTCAAATTTCTATGTCCTGAGAATAATACAATTAACCTAGGTCTATTCTCATAAATGGATAGAAATAATTTATAGTTAATAAATCAAAGAAATCCATCAAGAAAAGTTGTTAAGAGTCTAAAAACCTAGTGCCTAAGTGAGTTAAATGGTGTATGCAAATACTATGTTAAGGTCCTCACCAAAACATTTCTGGAAAATAAGATTTTTTAAGTTTGTTTCTAAAGAGGAGTTAAGCTTCTAAATTGTACTCAATATCCTGAAATGAAGAAAAAGTGAAAACATTTAGTTAGTATCTAATTCTTACCTGGAACCCACTTAATTTCCATTTCCATATCATTTTCTTTGCCTTTCTTTTCTTTTTCTTGAATAACCTGCAAGAGCTGCCTATATTTAGCAATTTGTTCTTCATCATCCTTCTGACTTTTCTTTGTTTTCCCATCTTCTTCTACATTAACTCCATCACCACCTAACAAAACCAACCAACAAACAAAAATTTCATTTAATACTCAGAAACGATTCATTTCTAGATATCATGGTAACTCTAGCACCCTTCTAAAAGATGTTGCCAGACATATTGCAACCATAAAATACTAAAATCAGTCTTAAACTTCTGAATATTAAATGAACTAAATGAAAGATAGTCTTGTATATAATAAAAATCAACTGCAAAATAAATTAGCACTGTCATAATAGTATACATGAGCATTTCTTTTTATTAAAATTTACATTTCCAAATAATTCTCCAGTCATATAACATCCGGGGACTTCTCTTCCCAACCAACTGCAAGACAGCAAGGATGGCATTTTATCCCTCTTTATGACCTCCACCATCCAGCACAGCAGCTTTAAAATGTTATATTCAATAAAAGAAGGCTGAATATTGTTGGGATGAATTTGGTACATGGATTTAGCTATTTGGGCTAAAGAAAAGAGATAAAGGAAGTTGTTTATAATCTAAACCTAAGAGTACTAAACTCTTCCCAGTTGACTGTGAGTAAGCATGCTTACTCCAAAGATCTCATTAATATGTTAAGAACAAAAATGAACAAATTAGGAGTTAATTCAATTAATTTTACTGTGTGGAAAAAATACTGATGTATCCATTTCCTAGTTTTATAAACACAATTAGAATACAAAGGAATAGTATAAAATTCATGGGCAACAAATACCCAAGAAAACTAATACACAAAAAGTTTGTTCGCTCTACATTTCTACTGGAATTCTCCAAATCAAGAAAATAAATTAGGAACCTGGGTTTTAATGCAAAACATACTTATTGAATTGACTAAATGTCCTGAGTAAAGGGAAATTTAGAAGCAGCACAATAAAGTCTCTCTCTTCTATAACCTATGGTTAACTGATCACCAAAAATGTCTGACATTATTAAACATTTGGCTGAGAAACATCAGTGTTAACAGATTGTCCTTGTATCTTTAAAAAGGTGATATATATTTAAAAAACTTGGCTAGGTAAATATTTTTATACTTTTTCTTTCCCTAAATGAATAAAAAACAGTTTAGGACATTCTTTCCATCCTATCACACTTTTATATTTTTACCCAAACAGCTGAAATTCATTTTTTTCCTGTTTGTGCTTTGTGCTACAATAATAATGTTGGATGGAATTCTGTTATGTATCCCATAATTCAATGGATACAACATCAGGAATACATTAACAAATGGCAATGTATTTCTTTCTATTAAAAGCTTACTTCTGAAAACATAATTAGAAGCAAGCTAAGCTCCTTCCAGGTTGAAATTTTAGTGGTAAGTCTCTGATGGCTTACTTTAAATTGATTTTTTCCAGTACCAAAATTTTACTTTCTGAAGCTCTAAAATGTGGGATAACTCATGTAGGTCCGTTTTTCCCCAATTTAAGGACACTACTTTGTGAAAGCCTTAACAATATATAAGGAGTGAAAAAATAACAATTCTAACAGTAAGCCACCCTTGCTATGCTCTTGTATAAACAATAACTAGAAATATTTAGTAGTTCTAAGGCATTAGAATATACCACTGTATCTATTACAGGTACCAAATTAAGATTACAGTAAATTTGTAATTAATTAAAATACTGAAAAAAAACAGATGCTTTTAAAAAGTTAACGGGTAGTATATTTCAAACAAAAAGCTATTAATCACCAAAATTTTAAGAAATAAAAATATGCAATACAAGGTAGTATGTTAAGCACTTTATGTATATCATCTTAATCTTTCTAATTATAAGCCTGGTACTATTATGATCCTCATTTCTCAGTTATGAAAAGAAAGACAAAAAGGTTTTAGAAAATTTAACTTATATAAGGTGAAGTCAGGGTTTGACACCAGCAGAGCCCAAGATCTTAACAAGAATGTATGACAATTTAATGCTTATTTATTCACAATATTATTTGCCCTAATGTCAAAAAAACCATTTTAAAATTTAGTTCACTTCTCTTAAACCAAAGAAACCTATTTGAAAAATTCATATCCAATTGTCCTAAGTCCACACAGAATGTTATCTTTTTTCTTTTATCTTAGGGCTGATAGTGAAGAAAAACTATCCAGAATTTTTAGAAAAGTTCTAAATACCTATATGCGCATACAAATAAAAAGGAAATGTAAATAAATAAATATGTCTTTCTTCACATGTTTGTAGGAGAAAGATATAAAGGCTATTTGAAAAAAGGATTTGGCTGCTCTGTGTACACTAAGAAATAAAATGGTCACCCAATTTTTTGGAATGCGAAAAAAAATTAATAAGCAACAGAGGCCTTAAAAATGTGAACACTTTTATGCTCAACTATCATTGCACATCATAAATTTTAAAAGACTATTAAATACTTAAGCAATTATGTGGTTTTATTACTATGAGATGTCTGAACAAAGAAACCAGAATGATTAAACATAATTTTCCATTCCATGTATGGAATACTGCTCAAGAGTGGTAGTTTATGAAAAGCTTAGAAAAATGAAGCACTATCTTCAGTAGTCTAAAAAAAACCTGATAGACCAATCACAGGATCTAAGAAACTCAAGGTTTAATGCCCTTATGGTAATAGTAAAGAAGCATTTTAGGATTATTTAATTTGCCATGTAGGCTACAAAAACACATATGCAAAAGGAAAACCTAAAAGACAGCTACAAGAAATGTTACTCTATAAATTAAAGAATATTCATTCTTACTAATCTAAAATACTTACATCTATGTTTAAGATTAATGGTTCGTCACTTTCTGTTAGCACTAAACCTCTTATTCAAAGTTTTTCACGATTGGGATTTCTTCTATTAGATAAGAAGAATGAAGATGTAGGCAAATAGTAAAAACCAAAAACTCACATGAAATTACAACAAAGCAAACAAATTTCCAAACAGAGACAGATCTAATATAAGGAAAAAAAAGGTTTTGGGGGCTTTAATTTTACAAAATGAGTTATTTTAAGCAAAGAGCATATACAATTTAATAGTACAGGTGACCCTTGAACAATGAGGGGGTTAGGGGGACCAATCCCTTGAGTGGCAACAAGGGGGTTAGGGGGACCAATCCCTTGAGTGGTTGAAAATCCCCGTATAATGTTTTGACTCCCCCAAACCTAACTACTAATAGACTACTATTGACTAAAAGCCTTACTGGTAACATAGTTGATCCACATATTTTGTATATACATTACATACTGAATTCTTACAACAAAGCAAGCTAAAGAAATGGAAATGTTAAGAAAAACATAAGGAGAGAAAATATATGTACTAAGTGGAAGCAGATCATCATAAGGGTCTTCATCTTCACATTGAGTAGGCTGAGGAGGAGCAAGAAGAGGAGGGGTTGGTCTTGTCGCCCCGGGGTGGCAAAGGTGGAAGAATCTCCACATGTAAGTGGACCCAGGCAGTTCAAACCCGTGTTGTTCAAGTTCAATTGTACACTATTAATCATTTCAATCATCAGAAAAAGAAAAAATCGTAAATAAAGAAAATGACAATCTGAGAACTGCTTGCATTAATGGCAAGCTAGGCCCTTTAGACCAACCCTTTCACTGAGGATAAAGTTGGATGAAAGGAAATATTTTAAAGATATTTTTAAAAGCTTCACAGAAATTAAAAAAGAAAAAGTTTCAAAGAACTGGCAAGGTAGTGAAGAATTACCATGTCAGAATCAGGAAGAAGGTAATATCAGAGGATGACGCCACTATTAAATACCTGTTTTGTCCTGAGATCATCTCCTGTTTCCTAATCCACAGCAGAAACAGCTGTGAAACTCAATGGCAGTTTTAGCAGTGTTTCAGGGGCAAGAGGACAAAAGTTAAAGGCCCACAGAAGGAGGGAATTTCAACTAGTATCCCCCACATTAAGCAGGGATCCAGAGGGATATAATCCCAGGGAAATGATCAACCCGAAGTAAACCAGCCCTCACACAGACTTGTATCATTGGCAGAAGCCAGGGAACTTGAAGCCTCAATACCTGGAGTAATGTGGTTCTAGAATGACCAAAGTAAATGAAAGTTTGCCCTGATCAAAAAAGATACCTTCATCACACAAAGTTAACAAGGTACACAAGTAAATGAGAGATAAGTATCCTCTAAAATAATAAAACAAACCGAAAATATATGAAACATTGAAACTCTCAGAGGATATTAAAAAAACATACTTACTCTATTTATAGAAATAGTATGTTGAAACTATCTGCAATGAGTAGAAAACTATAAAAGTGATATTGCTGAGTTGAAAAATAGCCAAATAAAACTTCTAGAATGAAAAATACAATAACCAAGATTAAGAACTCAATAGCTAGGTCTATCAGCAGACTCAACACTGCTGAAAAGACAATTAATGAACTGGAAAATAGGTTAGCCAGAATGCAGTACAAAGAGACAATAGATAAAAAATATGAAAGTAGAGACAGGAAAGATACAGTGAAAAGATCTAATATACATTTAATTGGAGTCCCAAAAGGATAGGAGACAAACAGTATCTGAAATCATAATGGCTTTCATCAGTTTTCATATTCCAAAACTGATGAAAGATACCACTCACAGTTCATGAAACCCAACAACAAACTCCAAGCTCAATAAATAAAAGGAAATCTACTCTTAAGACACACTGTAGTAAAATTACAGAAAGACAAGAAGAGAAAACTTTAAAAGCAGTCAAAAAAATCCAGACAAACCTCAAATAACTGGAAAAAGTTAGTCTGACAACTGACTTTTCAAAAACAACAATGAAGCCAGTAGAGTATTATTATCAATGTCGGGGTAGGGAGGACTGCAACCTAGAATTCTTTACCAGTGAAAATATCCTTTTCAAGTAAAGACATTTTCAGACAAATTAAACCTCAAGAAAGTTAGACACTAGCAGACATTCACTAAAGGAAATTCTCAAGGGTATACTTAAGGCAGAAGGAAAATGATTCCAGAGATATGAGATTTAGAAAGAGCAAAGGGAGAGGGGGAAATGTGGGCAAATTCAAATGAGGGCAGTATGAAACAGCAATATTACATCCTGTAGGATTTAAAAAATTAGTTAGGATTACAACACAATGATAGCATGAAAGCTGTTTAAAGATTCCTAAATTGTCCATGAGAGTAAAATAGTAATTATCATTAGACTTTACTTAATAAGTGCACAAATCATAATTTCTAGAATAATCACAGAAACTGTGAGTCTACTTTACAAACTACTTGAGGAGAAAAATGGATGAAAAATATTTAATCAATCTAAAAGAAGCTCTTAGTTAAAAAAAGTGGGAACGGTTAATAGAGCATTTGTCTAGTTTACTAAGAGACTGACTATATGTATCAGGACAAGTATAAAACACTAGGCCTTTTTTGTTTTTGTTAGGGCAGGGTTTTAAACAAAATGTTTATAGTTAAAGAAATTCAGGCTAAGAAAATACTTTAAAAAAAAATTCAGTCACTATCTATAGGTAAATACAATACTGTACATGTGAGTATGCTTTGAAGATAGTTTGAGAATTCGTTTGATTCTCCCCGTTAAGATACTTACAGAGACATATTTCCATTAATAAGTCACTAAAGGATTAACAAGTACCTTGTAGCTCCTCTTCTATCTCCTCTTCATCTTCGCTAGAAGAAGCTAAGTAGGCTTGAAAATCCATATCCAAAAGCTCTTCCTTTTTAAACTTCCTGTTGAGTGTTGTAATTCTTTCATGATCAGTCTCATCCCAAGTGATCTCCACCTTTCATCAACAAATAAGAAAAAACAACCCAAAATTGTTAAAGATTATATTTTAACCTGGTTGTTTCACAGTAAGTTAAAAAAACTTAAGACACACTAAAACAAATACATGAATGGCATAATTAATGGGGTATCCTATTTGTAAAAAGGGAACCATTTCTATTAGCTTGTACCTTCGTCTTCCTAATTCTCTGCTATATAAAGGGTATGCCATTACTGGAAGTAAAAATTAATCAGTGTGTGGGTTAATTACAGTGAAAAAAAAAAAATAAGAAAATGTACCGGTGAAAAAGTTGCCATTATTATGAAACACTGAAAACATGTCTTTCACCTGGAAATCTAGTATTCAGGAGGGTGAAAGCACATTAAACTCCCACGATATATGAATTCATCTATAACATGACTGGTCTGGTTATTGACTTCTGTCCTCTACACAGCCCTTATTCTCAATAGGGTCCTGCTAGAAGTTTTATCTTCATCACAAGATAGATCCCATCTTTGTTTTTTTCCCCCCCTCTCAGGACAATTTCCCCAGATGAGGATATCAAAACAGATATCAATTTACCAAGATATCTTTAAAATCACTGCTACTGTTTTAGAAGTTCCAGGTAGTCACAGGATTCAGAATTATCCCTGTTCTGAAAAATAAGTCTGAGCTGATAACCACCAAATCGCTGCTGGAACTGGGACATATGTTGGTAATACCACCAGGACTCAGGAACTCCAGACTGGCTGGCTGGATGGGTTGGGCTGGCCCTGGTCATTATTTTGGTCCTGAAAATAACATAACTTTACATTTTATGTGATTGAATATTTTAGACTTCACTTATCACATAATGGTAGGGTTTTACTAAGTAACTAATCAATGCCACATAGTGCCTACCACAGTACAACAAGTGACAGATATAGCAACTCTCTCTGCCACCAGCCCCTCCTCAGAGGAGCATAGTGGTTTGTGACACAGGAAAGCCAGAGAGAAGCCATCGTGGCTGCTGTAGAGTACAGCTGTGGGTAGAAGATTTACAGGGAAAAAGAGAGAAGGCAGTCAGCTAAGTAATAAACTATTTCAACAGACAAAAACTCTTTGGCTGTTTGTTACTAAGCATTAATGTGATTTCCATTAGTCCTAAATTATTCTACATCATTTGTTTTTATAGTTTTGGATTATATCTACAGAAAAACATGCTTCTATTTTAAATTTTCACAAGCTTTAACTGTCACTTGAGACATTTGCAAGGATATTAATAACTGATATATTACTTATTAAAGAACCTAGTTGAATAAGTGTGTGTGAAAGATAGAAGAGAAGAAAAGAAACATTAGAAGGTAAGTGACTTAGGCTTAAAGGCATAAAAGGAATCTGAAAGTAGGTTCAAATACATGTGGTAGATAAAAATGCAAATGCAGCTGCATCTCATTTCTATTTGTACTTGTGCATTTAAATTTTGAACACTTTCCATTTCTAAAGATGCTATAAGAAAATAATACACAAAATCTCTTTTTAAAAGAGGGTACAATGGAGGGTACATATTTTTAAAAGTTAAGAAATACCGTTGACGTTCCCATTGCAGCAGATGTGAAATATTTCGGTTTATATGCTGTCAGATCCACTTCTGAGGCTACATCCTTGGGCTCGTCATCAAAAGTAGTATCATCTGGTATAAACCTAAGATGCAAAGAAAAAATAAATTTACTTAAACATATGCTATAGTGATAAATAACCAGAGTTTAGATTCTCATCTAATTAGTTGTAGTTTATATATACATACCATATAAAAGTTTATATGGAACATACAAATAGAAGAGGCAAACAATGTTAGAAATAACCTTGGCATAAAATTTTTGAAATTCATAAGCTATAAATCTGTAATTCCACTAAATTTGAGCGAATGCTGTATAGATAGAAAACCTGCATTATGAGACAGTTAATATGAGTCAGGTGCAAGCACATCTGGGTCCCTCATGTTTCAAAAAGACTGATGATAGCACAGTCACTGGCTATATGGCATTTTGAAGATCGAACAGAATTATCAACAGGTAAGCATTCTGAATACAAATTATCATATACATGAGGTGTCACTGAAAATAAAGAAAAGCTTAAGGTTGATTCTTCAAGACTGAAAAATCTTAACCACATTATCTTAAAATTTCCATTTCACAAATAACTAGCTGTTAAATGTAAATTAGCCACTGTAACTATTTGATAACTTTTAGGCATCAGGCTAGGGAATGGAAAAAAAGAGTTGAGTTAAATAATCTAGGTTTTATAATTTATGTAGATTTCTGTTCAAATGCACACACAAAAAGCATATGCTATATATTTTATCAAAAATACTTCTAGGGGGAGAATGGATAATTAAGGTTCATTAGGTTAAATAAAAGTCTCCTCCAGATATACTTATATATAGACTTATTGGAAAATATTGGCCTGAGATGAATATTTTTAAACACTATCCAATATGTTTAATATATATTTGGGATAGAGGGAAAAAGATTTCCTTAGATAACTTCATGGCAGCATGAAATTCAATTTTCTTTTCTGATGTTACGTATGACAAAATAAAACAGGGAATGTAAATTTTTTTCATGGTCACTGACCTTATTTTCTAGGCACTATCACAGCTTATTCTAACATTGCAAGAAAATGTCCCAGAAAGGAAACAAAGAGCAAAATGATCATGAAAAGAACAAGTTAATGTCAATTCATACAATCCAAAGAGCCTGACATTCTAACAAATGTTTGGTAACTACTAAACATTCAAAACAAGAACGTCCTATTGAAATTGTTAAAAGAGAAGGAAATACCTTGTCTATTGTGATCATCCCATTTCTGCTATATACTATAGTATGCTAAAATCTTATCCCAAATTAACAATCCAAAAAATTTCTTTGTCTTTTTCTACCAGTCTAAATATCTTTGAAGTATGAAAGCCATAGAGACTATGAAATCATGCATCTTTTTCTGAAATATTTCATTTTGAGAACAAAGCCTCTAACAAAGTTGGATCCAAAGAAGTGACTTCTATTGAAAATGTCCCAGTAGAATGGTTTACTGGGTTCAAAAAGACTAGGCCAATGATAAAATGGTAGAGTAGTTCAGCTTCCTGTTTCCTTAGAACTGACATTCACAACCACCTACGGTTTTCAGCTCTGGGTCAGGAATGCCTGAGCACACGGTGAAAATAATGCACACGTCTAAAGACAATGCCAGCAATACCATTCATGCACTGAAACAGCAGTTAGAGCAGCACTGTTTAATAATACTTTCTGTGATGAGGGCAATGTTCTGTATGTGCTGTCCAAAACGTGACCATTAATTACTTGAAATGTGTCTAATGTAACTATGCAATCGAATTTTTAATTTTATTTAACATTAAATACATTAAAATAATGAGATGTGACTAGAGGCTACTATATAGGGTAGCATGGATCCAGTACAGTGGAGATACCCAGTCTGTTAGCAAATTCCTCTGTCCCCACCTCATGCCTTTTTAAAAGTTACTTCATCTGGTTCCTAGTGCTAAAGAGAGTTGTAAGGAAATATCACTGCATATGACACATCATCTTAACAACACAGCTGACATATCTGAAAGGACAAAAAAACATGGTGATGATTCATACATCTTCTTATTCATTTTGTTTTTTAGGAGTGATGTTCCACAGGACAGAGTTCATCGAAAAGCAAAAAATACTTTTAGAATATAAAACAGAGAGCACTACCAGTTCAAATATTTTACGTCTTATAATCATGCTGTGCTATAAAATTAAATTGGTAAGACATACACAGGTTTACCTTAGATCTATGAAGGAACAACTACTTTCAAATTCCAGGCCATCACAATCCTCATAAATTTTACTGGCTGTTTCAGGAGAATCACAGTCTACTACTGCATAATAGTATTTCAGTCGTTTGAACTGATAATCCCTCAATTTCTCTCTAGAGGCCCTAAAGTGGGAAAAACTCATTAAGCTTACTTACATAGAAACACAAAAATAAACTGTTTCAAGAAAAATACATTACAAGCTGTCCTTCATTCTAAGCCATTTTTCCTTCATGACTTAGCCTCTATGAACACTGCATACTTAAGTTCAGTTTATTGTTCTGACAAGGTACAGGTATTTGGATTAGAGTTCAATATCTGGAAAAGGAAAGTGTGAGAATTTTATATATAAAATTATCTATAATCTTATTCCTTAGAATAGAAGAAATTTTGTTTGTTTTGCTACCACATATAGCCTTCTCAAGTAAAACCACTGGAAAGGATCACTGTATTATAAAATATGCTGGGAAAGCATTAGTTTTAATTACAAAGACATTGCAAAATGTTTGCTCCAGATTCACATGCTGTCAAGTCTAAAAGGTTTAAGTTTAATTTCACTTAACTACAACACATTTTTTAAAGGTCTTCATCTGCCCTCTTCTGCCACCAATTTAACCATTTTTATTAAGTGCACAAATAGCTCCACCTAGTGGCTTAAAACTAAACTATCTTATTTTCTATACTGCACCATGATGATAAAAGAACATTTTATCATTATTTTTCTACTTAATTCTCAAATAAGAAAATTATATAATTTGAAGGTAAAGAATGCTTCAATGCCACTTAAATGGAAAGTGACATCTCACAAAAAAAGCAAAACTTATTAATTTACAGCAATGATGTTGAGATCTCTAAGTCAGTTTAATCATGAAATACTTTTCAAAAAAAATAATTATTTTCATGAATACAGAAAAATAAATACACACACAAAATGTTGGAAGAATGTGCCACTTCGGACAGATTTTAATCTGTTTTGAAATTTGTTTTGCCCATAATCAGCACAAGGGTAAACTTTAGTCTTAACTATCAAGGTGACCAGAATTCCAAATTAGTGACGTGAATTTATGAGGTTTAGTTTTATATTCTATAGTGACTCAATACCAGTCCTTTTCAGGGGCATCTTCAGGAATACTTAATAACTCTACTGGTCCTTGAACTTGTTCTTCCTTCATCCTCTCCTTTCCAAACTCCGAAGGATATATCTAAACACAAAAAATAAGAGCAGTGTAATTTATATATTCCTTTTCATAAATATTGACTTGTCAAGGTCAGGAATTCTAAGAGTCACAACTTGATTCAACAAAAACAATAGGGATGACTCACTTCCAAATTCACTATAGGAAGCTAAAGCATCCTGAGGAATTTCCCTAAAGTCATTTTGGCTAGAGAATAACATATACAGGGCTTGGGAACACAAACCAGAATATCTCCTCCACACACCATGTGGGACAAGATGGTTCTGGGATCCAAAGGAAAAATTAAGAAAAGCAAAACAAGATTCTAAGCTCAAGGAATTCTAAATGTTAACACACATAAAAAATGACTGGATTAAATGGTTTACATGAAATACACAAAATTAAAGAAATACATAACACAAATAATGAAAATTAATTTCATAATAACCAACTTATCTCTAAGTCATACCATTTATCTAATGCTTTCTGTTAAAGAAACAGAAAAGAGCCAGTGACAATCTTATATAGATTAGATATAGTCTTTTTTTTTTTTTTTTTTTAAAGAGATGAGTCCTCACTATGTTGCCCAGGCTGGAGTAGAGTGGTTCAATCATAGCGCACTGTAGCCTCAAACTACTGGGCTCAGGGGATCCCGCTGCCTCAGCGACCCAAGTCATTGGGACTACAGGCACTCACTACCACATCTGGCTAATTTTTAAAAATCTTTTTAGAGACAGTGATCTTGCTATGTTGCCCAAGCTAGTCTGAAACTCTTGGCCTCAAATGATCCTCTTGTCTAGGCCTCTCAAGTTTCAGGGATTACAGGTGTGAGCCACCACACTCAACTAGATACAGTCTTGGTGTAAGAAAAAGGATTGACTCTTACCAGGATTTGGTATTTTTTAGTCTTGGCCACTTTGAGAGTCAAGAAATGTAATTGTATTAATTAACACTGTTTTGATACTATCAGGCTAAATACACATTTGTTAGCTGATACGTGTTTTGAGTTGTCTGAAAAATGCAACTTATCACAAAAGGATCCAAGATTTCCTTACTGAGTTGTGTGTGTATACAATAACTTTGACATAGAACTTTTAAATACATATGTAGTCACATCTGTTGATTGTTTTTTCTCTTTTCTAAGTCTAGAAATTCTTACTACTCATCTCCTGAAACACAAGGTTTAATAAAACATAATTCTCTTTGCTTCTGTGGTTTGACATGTAAGGTTTTTTCCCCCTTTGCTTCATCTGGAGTTTATTTTGGGCAATTGTGAAATGAACATCTGAACCAAGTTCTTCATCCAATGACTTGTCCATTTGTCCCAACACTCAAGCAGTTTATTTATTTATTTTTTTTGAGACAGAGTCTCACTCTGTTGTCCAGGCTAGAGTGCCATGGCATCAGCCTAGCTCACAGCAACCTCAAACTCCTGGGCTCAAGCAATCCTCCTGCCTCAGCCTCCCGAGTAGCTGGGATTACAGGCATGTGCCATCATGCCCAGCTAATTTTTTCTATATATTTTTAGTTGGCCAATTAATTTCTATTTTTAGTAGAGATGGGGTCTCGCTCTTGCTCAGGTTGGTTTTGAACTCCTGACCTTGAGCGATCCTCCTGCCTGGGCCTCCAAGAGTGCTAGGATTACAGGCGTGAGCCACTGCGCCCAGCCAAGCAGCTTATTTTGATCTAAATTATCATATGAACTTTGTCCCATTTCACCCAAACCTGTCTACTCTTGTAGCGTCATAAAAAGTTTAGATATCTTAACTGGTAGGCTGAGTCCTTTTACATTGATATGATTTCTCAAAAATTTATTAGCCATTCTTACTTGTTTATTCTTTCAGAGGATTACTGGTATTCTCCTTCTTAATTTTCACTTAAACTGAGATTTTCAATGAAAACTGTAGAAATGACATCTTTAAATATTTAAACAGAATAACATAAGTTAAATATCCCAAATCTGAAACCTGAAATGCTCCAAATCCCAAACTTTTTGAGTACCGACATAAGGCTCGAAGGAAACACTCACTGGAGCATTTAGGATTTGGGATGAACTGGTAAGTATATATAATACAAATATTCCAAAATCCAAACAAATCTGAAATACTTGTGGTCCCAAGCATTTCAGATAAAGGACATTCAATCTGTAATAACAATGGAGAGCCATTTCAGACACTAACTAAATACTCAGTATGAGCTGTGTTTCACTTAATCCTTCCAACACCAGCATTATTGTTGTATTCATTTGTCAACTGTATATTTGAGATGTAAACATATTTGAGAGATTAATAAATAAAATGTTTAAGATCACATAGCATTTACGAGAATCATGATTTGAACACAGGTCTGTCATAATGCAAAGCCTGGATGCTGGCTTGAAATACAGTGCCTCAAAATTTTGTGTTTCAAATTTATTAAGTGTTATAATTCACTTCATATAGGTCATACAAGTGTTTATTAAGGTAATTCCCAAGGACTTTATATGGTTTTGTTACTAGTGTAATTATGATCTTTTTCTTAATTGGTTAATGCTAGTAACGAGGAATAAAATTTTTAAAAATATTTATTTCTTATACCCTGTCCCTTTACTGAGCTTACATTTCTTTGAGTTTTTAAAGTATACACAATCATATAGGCCATCAATAATTTTACCTCTTCCCTTTCTAACATTTATAACTGTTACATAAATTTCATGCCAAATTGTACTGGAAAATTTCCATATTATTTTCCTTAAAAGGAAAACTATGAATTTAAAAAAAAATAGATTTAACTTAAAATGCCTAGAAATATTTACTTTAAAATGAAATCAATTCTCACCTTTACAGAAAATACAACACCTCCTTTAGGTTTAAATGAATTGAACAGAGCCAGCAAATCTTTTGCCTTTAATCTATCCCAGTCCATGTTACAAACTGCTAATCGACGTGTAATCTGAGAAATAAGAATTAATTATTATATAATCTGTATGATTGTCAATACTTGAAAAATAAAGTTTCTAAAAATGTAATGCCTTTTCCTCCCAAGCCCAAGCCCTGAAATTATCAGTATAGTAGCCATCTAAGTGGTTTCAGTACATAAAAGAGCACTTTAAATGAGTTCAAGTAGTAAAAAATATAACAGATAAGTACTTTCTCTTACTTAGTTCTTAGTTCTACTACCTAAACCAAGTATTTTCTAAAGATTTCATGTGACTTTTAATTATTTATGTAGAACTTCTTATTTGCTGGGAGAGACATCTTCTAACTTACATAAACATATTCCGTATCAGGAAGTTTTAATCAAAATCATCAAGATTATTGCCAGTAAGGTTTTTCCCACTTAATTTAATGACATCAATTTTACCACTCATAAAAGCTACTTGTATTGCGTTCTTCACAAATAATCTTATTTATTCAAAAGGTTACCTCATCAGCCCGAGGAGCATCTTTATCTAATTCTCTCCAAGCATGCTCAAAACCAGACTCTTCTGGAAATAAATCTGCCATATCATCTTCATCTTCAGAACTAGTTTCTATATTTCCTTTACCCCTTGCAAGATCAGGGCCACTGTCACTTTTATCATCCTCCTCACTATCCTCATCTTCATCCTCCTCCTCATCTTCATCATCTTCATTTCCACTATCATCAACTGAAGCTTTACCAATACCCGTGATTTCATTTTCAGATTCTTCATCACTTCCTATTTCACTAACACTTTCTGAATCTTCCTCCAGAGCATCTTTGTCAAACATTTTACTGTCCATTGAGTTTTCATAACCATCACTGTCTCTTGCCATTATGTGTGGAGCTACTGTAAAATGTTAAAGGGGGGAGAAATTAAGAAAATGTACATACTGAATTATATTGAATCCAAATTCTTATGACATCAAATCCAGTAAAAATATAATTTCCATTAAACAGAGTAAAGGAAAACATAAATTCAGTAAAATTCATGTTTAACCAAGTTATTTAATAGAAATCTTAACATATACTCAGATTATGCAAGTACATCCATACATTCATCCAATACTTAAGTGCCTGCTATGTGCTAGGTGATCAATACACAATCATTGGCCAAAGAGAAGTAATCAACGCCTTCACTGAAACTTACAGTTAAGAGGATAGATGGACGGATACCTGAAGTCTGGGTAGAACCAACATAAATTACTGAAAGCAACATGGTGGGGTAGAAAGATTCAGAAGACATGAGTTTCAGTCCTAGGTCTGTGTGTCCTTACATAAGGACACCTTATTTCTTGATATATCCCCATTTCTCAAGGTTGAGAAATCAGAAAGGCTGAGAAATTGAGAAAATTAAATGAGAAAAAATATGTAAAAGGATTCTGTAGAATCAATCCAAAGGATTATATGGCTATGTTATATTAATCCAGTGCACTAAGGCAAGTGGAATTTAAAAGATGCTGGACTAACAAACTCAGCATCAAAACAACTTTGCTGTTGGTCCCAGTCCAATTTTATTCTCTAATTTCAGTAATCAGATTTCTTTCCTTTCTTCCTATACCACATGAGGTTTGCTGCTTCATTCCACTACAAATGGTATGGGATCCCACCTCTGGTCCCTGCTATCTAGAATCCTCTCTACTGCCTGATACTGCCTACCCTCCCAATGTGATCTCTGCCTTTTCCTGATGCCTACCTTTCTTGGGTCCTGGATTCACAAGTCTGGCTCATCTGAACCACCAACAATTTTCAGTTACAACACCAACTGTCAGCAAAAACAACACTCAAAATTTCCTGCTGCCACATGTGACACAAAATTTTAGTTAAGTGTAGTAAACATGTAAACACAAACCAGAGCCAGACATTTCTTACCTAGTTCCAATCACTTCTAATTTTATTACTCATTTCACACCTTCAAGACCTTACTATCTAATCAAATGGGACTATTGATTTCTTCTGAACATGCCCAGTCACATCTTTGCTCAAAAAGTTTCCATGTAGAATGCTGTTGGTTCTCTAACTTAATTTTTCCCAAACCCCTATCAAAACAGTACATCCCCTATGAATTTTTCTCTGATTACCATATCTTGAGTGACTCCTTTCTCCCAATTTCCATAGCCCTCTGCTAAACATCTTTTATTGTACTTACTATTATTCTACTTTGCATTATTGTTCTTTCTTCCACTTTAGATCTACACTGTCCAATATAGCAGCCAATAAACACACGGCAATTGAGCACTTGAGATCTTGCAATTAGTACAAAAATAGAACGTAAAATATACCATTTATTTTTTATATTGTTTAAATATTGAAATAAATTTTTGACATATTGGGTTAAATAAAATATATTAAAATTAATTTCACTTGTTTGTTTTTACTTTTTAATGTTGTTCCTAGAAAATGCAAAATTATGTATTTCTACTGGACAGTGTCATTTTAGATCAGTACCATGGCATAGTTTAGCAGGCTGTTATCTGCACAAGCATATCTACAAAGGGGTTAAGAAGTGCTAAAATCAAGGCCAATCTCTACCCACCAAGCCATGTACCCTGCAGGGTGGCTGTGTCTGATCAAGGTCAAAGAATCTGTTGCTTCACTCATAGGCACTGGCCCCTCACCAAACTGTGAGCCCTAGGAGCTCTGTGTGTCCAGAGGGCATACTTTTTTCTAATATGCACAGAGGCATCATATAAACTAGCAATAGCCCTGAGATGGAGACCACGCCTTACTCACAGTCTATCTATCACATACTAGTTACTCAGTACCTGAATTAATTAATGAATGAGTACTCAACCCTACTTACCTTCTTTACACACACTTCTTCTTATGTGGTAACATATAACACTTTATTTATCTGGTTAGAAATTATAGCTCTCATTAGTACCTACCACAAATCAAAATGATTATTTAACTGCAAGATTCAATTTCCACATCTATCTGCAAGCATCACATTAAAAATGAATAATCACTGCATAATATTATTCTTTCAAAACTTTGTATTTCCAAATAAGCATTTGATCATTTTCATTATACTATGAAACTACTTAATATGTTTACTTTTTAAAAAGATTGGTATAAACATAAATCATGCAACATCAAAGAATCTCTATTTCTTTCCAACCAACCTGATTGCATTTCTCTTCTTGTCTTAGAACACTTGATCTTGGGAGATTTCACAATTTCAGAGGTGCTGGAGTCTACTGTTCTCAGTTTTCCTTTGGGAAAAGAGTCCGTATTATGCTGAACAATGTTTTTTTTCTCTCCTGTACTTTTTTGGGCAAATTCTTCGCTATCATCCTTTTGACTTATACTTGAATCTATCTTAAATTTACATGAGTTTTTCATTTTGTGAATTCTTTCAGAATTATCTAAATCATTTTTATTTTCAGAATCCTTTTGGTTAACTTTCTTGGTTTTTTTCTTTTTCTCCTCAACCAGATTTTCTGAATCTGTTTCTTTTTTAATCTGGGGTTTTTTCTTCTTTATTTTTTTTTGATTAAATTCTTTGCTATCTTCATCGGAGAGATCAGAATCAGAATCTGAAAGGTCATAAAAACGTTTCAAGTCCTCTGTAGTGCTATGGTTGATGGGGCGCCCTCTTTTATCCACAGCATAGTTCAACTTGAACTTTTTGTCATGAAACATGGCTCGAAATCTCTTGTCAATTTTGACTTTTCGATCCTTTTCTGGCATTTCCCAAAATCTCGGGTCCTTTGCAACCCGCCTAAACCGCTGGTCACTCATTATTTCTTGTTTGGATGACATTTTTAACTGTCTAACTGAACAAATGCTCAAAGAAACCAATTACTGAAAAATAAAACAAATATTACAATAACGAATGGTTAATAATATAATTAAATAAAATATTTTAAAAACACATTAGGTCACAATATAGTCTTAATTAAATGTACATAAAATAAAGGTAACTTAAGTCTAGTTTCATCTCCCCAACTTATTCTGGATAACATGTAGAAAAGCAAAAACAAATCAAAATAGCCTCTTTCCATTACAGATCACTTATAGAAATAAATTTAAGGCAAACCAAGCAGAATCCCAGGGCTTTATGGAGAACAGATGTTTGCTAGCTCATTGCACTCACTTAGAATTTCTGTATTTCTATCTGTGTAACTGCATGTATTACAAGTTAAAAGCTAACACAATTAAAAGATGCTGAAGCTTCAGTTTGTCTCATTTGTTTCTTCACATTCTGGTCCCATTCTCTCTGTAAATCCTTACCTCTAATACTCTCAACAGCCTGTAGTTCTATAAGGATAGTCTCCTCAGTAAACAGACCAAAATCAATTCAGGTTTAGTTCACAAAGTTTCTTGTTTAAGTCTGACCACACTCCAAAGGTAAAGTCAAGACTCTAGGCAAAGTCTCACTCTGGTTAATAAGTATCACTTTCTATAATTTCTTATTCGAGGAGCGACTAAGGCT
Source organism: Lepilemur ruficaudatus (assembly GCA_963574885.1). Taxonomy (NCBI): domain Eukaryota; kingdom Metazoa; phylum Chordata; class Mammalia; order Primates; family Lepilemuridae; genus Lepilemur; species Lepilemur ruficaudatus. Next base: position 71,424 of record CAUYRT010034880.1, read on the forward strand.
CAAATGAGCTGATCTACCCAACACATATTAGGATATACATATATCTGCGTATATAAATTAACATTGCACCTTTGTACACAGTCCCCAGTAGTTTGGCATCTTCTGATTTGAATTTTGCAAAGAGCCAAAAGTCACTGGACTGATTAATCAGGGCAGAATTCCCTTATTTGAAAAACAAGGCCTGACTATAAAGCTGTATTTTTCCTAAATTTGAAAACAACTTTTTACACACTAACCAGGAAAAGAAATCAAAGGTTTTAGTAACGCATTTATTTATACACTTTAGATGTATTTAACCATTTAACCCTCCGAACAGCCATGCAAAGCAGGTATATACCTCATTCAATTAGCAGAGGTAACGCATGTGTATTGTCATTGTTTAGAACGAAAGCACTCGATAAACGTCAGGGATTCCAAGAGTGGAGAAAGGCGACACGACCTCACCTCTGACACACGTTCTCATCCCCGTAACCCACCCTCTCCTTCTACCCACCCTCTAAGGTGGTGAATACCAGACAGGCCCCGGAACGAAGGTCTTCTGCCCAACTCCCACACCTCAGGGGGCAGCTACTGGGCTAAGGTCTCTTGAAAAGCGACCACAAAGAGGACCCAGGAAGTCCGAAAAATGAGGTCGCAAAGGCAAGGAGGAAGGGGCGAACCCCTCAGGAAACCGAAGGAGATCTTGTAAGAGACTATCTATCTCCTATAAAGCCCTTCTCCTCGACCCATTCCTACTCACCGTCCGGAATCCCTCTCCAAGCCTCACGTGAGGAGGCCGACACCCACAATCCTCCGCGAGACGCTCCGCCGTAATGGCAAGCGAAGTGGACCAAACTACTTGCACTTTTCCCTCCGCGAAGATCTCTTTAGCTGCCGGAACCGCGCCGGCGCACGCGCACGACAAAACGCGCCGGCAATTGCTAATCGCCAGTGGAAATGCTGCGGCCCGCGGGGCTCTGGCGTCTGTGGTGGCGACCTCGGGCGCCGAGGGTCCCAGCGGAGAACCTTGGCCGTAGGGAGGTCGCCTCTGGTGTCTCTCTCCCCGGCGGCACCTCGCCGAGAGCCCTAAATATCTTCGACCGGGATTTGAAGAGGAAACAGAAGAACTGGGCGGCCCGGCAGCCGGAGCCGATGAAGTTTGACTACCTGAGAGAGGAGGTGAGACCGCGCGCGGGACAGCGGGCAGGAGCAGCGCCGAGGCCGTGTCTTCAGGTCCGGCAGCTCTCGCTGGGCTCCGACCGACCCCGCCTCGCTGTCTGACCTTGACCGGAGCCCTGCCTCCTCGGCCTCTCCTGTAGTCGCGGACGCGCTGGGCTCAGATATTTGTAACGTGCTTTTCGTTCATGCATGCGTTCACTCACTCAGCAAATATTGCTTGAGTTACAGCTAGGACCAGGGCAAAATAAGACTGCTATCCTCGTGGGCTTTCATTCTTGAGGGCAGAGGGGCGAGACAGACAGTAGACAAAGAACATAATTTCGGGTAAAGAAGTAACGTGGGAGAAAAAACGTGAAGCGGTATCGTGACTGCGACTGCGGTGGTCAGGGGCGGCCGCTCTGGCAGACAACAAGATAAGGGATTAGCCAAGCTAAGATCTGGGGCGAAAAGCCTCATCGGCAGACAGAAGGACCAGTGCAAGCCCCTGAGGCCGAAAGGACCTCGGGAGGCCTCCAGTGACGCTCGGTAGAGTGGGAGAGGAGGTTGGGAGGGCCCAGGTCGTTAGGGCCTTTCAGGGTGGGACTTGGGATTTTCTTCTCCATCTGCGCTGGCCATCCGGTATGTCCATCCCGTAACTGTTGGCCACATGTGGCTGTTGAGCACTTGAAATCTGACTAGTCCAACTGAGATGTGTTGTAAGTGTAAAAATACACACTGGATGTCGGTGACTTGGAATGTAAAAGGGAAGTAAAATATCTCATTAATATAAAAAATTGATTGCATGCTGGAATGATGTTTTTGATATATTGGGTTAAAGAAAATACATTAAAGTTAATTTCCTCTTATTTCTTTTTATCTTTTTTCTTATATGGCTATTAGAAAATTTTAAATTACACATGTGGCACTCATTATTTTTGGACAGCACTGCTCTAGAAGAATGTGAGGCTCTTGTTTTAAGCAATGGAGTGATATGATCTGATTTATGTTTTAGGAAAATCAAATTAAGATCTCTGATTTGTCTGTGCTACTCTGAGAGACCTCTTCCACTCAGCCCAGGTAGACTAGGGACTGAGGGTTTCTGCTTTCAAGACACACAGCACTGAGCTCAGGCCTCAGTAAATGTTTTTTTCAGGAGTGGAGCAAAATTGAAGCCAAATATAACAAGCTCTTTCAAGCCAATGTGACAAACATATATTGAGCTCCTACTTTGAGCAGAGCTCTGTGCAAGCACTGGCCTGATGAAATGATTGACTGTGATCTCAGGAAGCCATAGATGAGACAACTGCTCAGAGGCTGGTAACGTCTGTTATAGAAATAGAAAGTAAACTATCGGTAAATTTTCTGTATCCTATTTGTAAGCCATGGTGTACATACTACACTGCTGGTTTCCTCATGAAGTGTTCAGGATGTCATGTACTTAGATGTGCATTCTTAGCCTCGGTTCTCCAAGAAAAGCACCTGGCTTAAGACTTGACTAAGGCCTTGCCAATGTTCAGGAGTAGAATAAACGAGATAAAGTGTGTGAGTTCTTTTTATAGTAAATGAAAGGTATTCGTATTAGGAATGATGTACAAAGTGGACTCCTCTGGGGAAAGACGTTTGTGCCTCCTTCACCCTCTTCTCCTAAAAAGTAAATATGTCTGTGTTTGGAACTTTCAAGTCATAATAGCAATTCTGGGATGTTCATGAGGGAATGCGTAGAATGCAGGGAGTATTAGACTCCCATTTCTTTATTCCTGCTAGTTGAAGCTATCCTAGCAAAAAGTGGTGGTATCTACCTTATGACCTCTTTCAAATTGGAGTGGAATTGAGGCAGGAGGAGGTATACTTTATTCAGTTTTGGCTATTTCTAACTTGCAAGTGTTGCTCCAAAAAGTTATTTTTACTCATTTAAAAGTTCCACAAAATTTGTTAGTCATCGAATAATAGTTTTTATTAAGTGAGCACTTATATATTGATCTGTAATAAACCCCCGCTAATTTTTTCACTTTCATATACCTCATGCTCATGTCTGTGGACAATAATGTACCTGTTGTGTTCCTGTTGCTTTTCATCCTTGTTATCTTATATCGTATGGAATGTAAAGGCCAAAGAGGTTTGTATATGTGTGTACATTTTTTAGGAATGTTTAGTCTTGATGCCATTAAATTGACTTCTGAAGTAATTTGCCTCATTTGTTTCCTGGGTATATTTTAATTTATGTTCTTATTCAGGATTTGAAAAGAAAGTTGCTGTGGTGAAATAGAAAAAGGTAAAGGGAAGAACTTATGTTGAAATGTAAGTAACCTATGGATTGTCAAATATTCTGTTAACCTAATCTTAACTTGTATACCCTCTTATAATCCTTCAGGTTGGAAGTCGGATCGCAGACCGCGTATTTGACATATCCAGGTATGTGGTGATTACCATAATAAAATACAATCAAGTTTTTTGTTTTTTGCAAGGAGGGAGTATGCTATTTTTTTTTTTTGATTTTTTTTTCTTTATTGAAGTATACTTTACATATCATGCCTTTACTCCATTTTAAGTGTACAATTAAATGATTTTCAGTGAAACTCAAAAGATTAAATGCTGAGAGCTTGATATCTATAATGGCAGAGCCTGGAGGAATTTATTACCAAGATTGGTGATTTGAATTACTCTGTAGGTCTCTCCTTTTTTCTTGTCTGGGAGAGCATCTCTCTCTCTCTCTCTCTCTCTCTCTCTCTCTCTCTCTCTCTCTGTCTCTCTCTCTCTATCTCTATCTCTCTCTCTCTCTCTCTGTCTCTCTCTCTCTCTGTCTCTCTATCTCTCTTGCTTTCTCTTTAATCATCTCTGTCTCTGTTTCTGTCTCTGTCTCTCTCTGTCT
>CAUYRT010034884.1:0-12981 GCA_963574885.1 Lepilemur ruficaudatus
AAATTGAGTTATGTGAATAGCTGTACAACTTGGTAAATTTACTAACAATCATTGAATTGTACACTTAAAATGGAGTAAAGACATGATATGTAAAAAAAATAAAGAAAAAAAAGAAAAAAAGATAAATTCAAAAGGCAGAGAATACATCCTCAGACTATTTCCAGAAAAAATAGAACGTCATTATGACAGTATAACAAATAACACATAAGAAGAATTATTTGTGAAAGGAGGCACTGTTGAGATAGTTTGTGTCTATGCTGTTTACACTATATTTTTGTGATATTCCACAATATAGAAAGGTCCAATTTTATGTGAATACAATACATATAGTTTGTTTTAAGGTATAAAAAATATTGTATGGAATTCCCAAGCTGTCTATGATAGTAATATGAGCCACAGTGATTTTCTATTTCCCAGATGAGCCGGATTTTGTTCTTTGGGTCCTCTCCTTCGTTCACTGCATTCTGTTTCTCTAATTGTGTCATGCGTTTTGATTCTGCTTCACCAGCTAGACTGAAAGTTTTTTGAGGGCAAGTATTTGAAGATACTGATCGTCTATATCCCACATGTAATAGCAAGACATACAGGAGAATAGAAGGGAATCAAAGGACTGACATCAAATAGAAAATCCCTTTAGTGGCAATGATAATGTGAAGAAATCAAACTCTGTCTCTGAAGTCTGTTCATCTTTGGTAGAGAGAATTCTAGCAGAAGTAGAGAATGTTAAATCTGGGTAATACTTCACCACTTTGGTTTGAGCTTTTAATTTTATTAGTAATGAAAGTGGCAACTAAAGATGTAAATGAGTTGCTCCAAATCCCACAGCTAATTAGGCTGAGAGTGAAGACAAGACTCCAGAACACAAATACCCAGCTCTAGATCAATTAAAATGCCAAGCGTGAGGGCAAGCAGAGCTGAGGGTAGAAGTCAGCACTGTTAGCAGAGCTATTTCTATATTTTTTCTCATTCCCTTGTGAATGTTGAGAACTTGTCTTTTTGGTTTGTCCTTGTGCCTTGAAATTCTGCCGTATGTATTTTTTTAAATATTTACATTGAGAAGCACTGAAACAGAAATTAAACACCTCCAACTGAGTTCAAAGGACTCTTCTATTAAATATCTCTCTCATGTTTCAGCCAGCAGTGAATTTCAGAACATTTAATTTGGCCACGTTAAAAGTCTTAGTGCTGTCTTCTTTTTCATTCTTCTTCTTTTTGTTCCCCTCAGTTTTGCAGAGGGAGCCTTGAGATCTATTTTAATCTAATTATTTTTGACAGGCCAACTGTACCAAACAGGATGAAATTATAACCTTTTCAGTTAATTGTTGTGATTATCTACTTAGCATAATGCTCTTGCCTGTCACACTAAGGAGATGCCTGCTGTGGCCATGCAGCTGGTAGTGAGGTATGCAGGGTGTCTCTTAACTTTACTCTAAAAAAATCACAATATGCATGCACATTAGGGAAAAGAACAGATGAGGATCAGCATCTGGATAACTGGCCAAGAAACTAAAGTTTTCTGCAGATAAATGAATAACTGAACATTCATTCTCTCAGTCTGACCCTTTTGTATTGTAAGGACAAGAAAGATAAGAGTGAATTACAGATTTGGTGACACATTAGAAGTCATTTTCCCAGGGAATACCATAGGAAACAGCTGTCTAAGTTAAGGGTCGGGTGGGAAAGGTGGAGCAGTCGTGAAGGAATTTGATGGAGCACAGTGGAGAAAGGGATAGTTAAGTCATGGTTAAGGAAGGATACTCAATAACTTCTTTCTAGTGACACGAGTAAAGTGGTCTTGCAGTGCATGGGTATCATAAGCACATAAAGCTGTGGAAAAGAAGAGTGACAAGTAGGAAACATAACTTGGAGAAAGGACCCTTTGGGACATTGTTTCCATCTTATTGATTTCATCAGGGGACTCCTTTATCTTTTATTTAGGTCCAGACACATTATTGGGATGAAGGACAATCAGGACATTCATTATTAATTTTTTTTATCATGAAGGGATAATAATGTCCACATTACAATTTCAATTTCCATTAGCTAAGGACAAGGAGTATCAGGACTTGTCATTATATATAGGGCCAGGACCAGGAATTCTCATATCTAAAGGCTCTCTTGGTGTTTGCTGTGAGAACCAGAGGTTCCTTTTTATGTGTCCACCCTTGAAACTATAACCTTATTCTAATTGGCTTCAATATTATTCATAACTCAAAGATAATTAAAGTGTGCTCAAGACTTTAGCGAGGGCACCAGGAGTCAAACCCTTACTTAGGGCTCCCTAATATATTGCTTCCATAGTGTCTGACCTCAGAAAGTGTCAATATATTATCTTTTTGGCTTTGTAGCTCAATAACCTTGTCTAGTTTCCTTAGAAGAGTTGGTAAGTTTTTGCCTTTCTCTCTTCTAAAAGACAGATTAGACTGAGATAGCCCTCCTACATTTGAGACAAAATGAAAGATAAACTTAAAATAATTTATAGATGCCTAATATCACATTTAAAGAAGTTTCTTGAATACCATATAGAAAATAGTGAGTTTATTCTGTATCTAATCTGGTGGGTACATAGTATTGCAGAGAGAAATGATTAATCCATTTATATGGCACGTATTTATTGTTTGGTCACTATGTGCCAGACATTGTGCTATTCCTTTAATGATATCTGTTTTTTTAGGCCCATGTTCGCATAACAAGAAATCAGGCTGGGGTTGGCGGTATCTTGTGTCTAGTATGTGTAAATGTAATTAATTTATTCATTTGAGTATGTCAATAATAAAACCCAGTGAGACAGTTAAGCTACATTTAATCCAAGGTAACTGCTCCAAAAATATGTCAATGAGGTTATAAGAAGCATTGGATGCGAAAGTGAGACTCGGTCAGAAAGGAAGGATAGTTGTAGGATTAAGAACATGGACTACGAAGCCAGAGGGGCTGAGCTTGTGTTTCTGTTGCAGTATTTGCTAGCTGGGGGACTTTGGGAAAATTAACCTCTTTATGCTCAATTTCCTCATCTTTGAGATTAGGGTCACAGTAATGCTTATTCACAAGATTGAGAGTTCAATGTAATAATTAGAAAAAAATACCTGGACCATAGTAAACGCTCAGTAATTTTTACATTAATGTTTGTAGGTTTTCTTTATAATCCTATAAAGACTCTATTTTGCCCACGAAACCAGAAATTAGAAATTTCTTCCTCCTTGGTCAGGGCTGGAGCTTCAGATTAGGAAAGAATTAGTTTAAATAGTCAACAGTAATTTTATGATTAGGAAAAGCAGTGAGTTGTTATGATTCCATGATTTTTCTATACTATTAATAATATTCTTTGAGGACTCTCTGGATATTGGATAGTGTTCATTGTTCCTCAGCTACACACTTGTCCTTCTCTAGATTCCTCTCTATTGATGGGACTACAAATCTGCTTAGCACATTTCAGACTTTTTCCGAACAGAATTCTGTGAAACCCTGCTAATGGGGAAATGCTAGAGATTGGAAGGCAGGAGAAGAAGAAAAGGTGTTGCCAATCACTGATGGCAATAGAAATAGTGGAAGTGCCAACATTTTAGCATCAAACAACAGTGCTATATACAAGATTGGGTCAATTAGATCTTCAACACGGACATCGATCGCACGAAAAGGTAGGTCGGATGGGGTAGCGGTCATGCTGTGTGGAAGTCCCTGGCTGTAGCATGTAGCACACTATTCTAAAGCAGCCGGCCTTTTAGTGATAGAATGGATTTGATGATTCACTTAATACCAGTTGGGAGACAACACCTTGTGAGTTTGGGCTGTTTTCCCATAGGGTATGGTATATGCTTTGAACCTTTCATGAATCTTGCTGTTTCCCTCACAGCAAGAATACAGAAGTCTAGGAGTCAGGAGTGGAAGTGGGTGACTCCTGTCATGAATGCCTTTGACAACAAGCTCACAGATGTTTGCTTCCCATTCCCACAATTTTGGGTTTTCTGGTTTAGGAGTTTTAGATCCTAGGAAAAATAACAGTTCTAAGGATCACAATATTCTTTTTAATAAAATTAAAGTTGAGATTGCTACCTGATTATTTTGAGTTCCTCAAGTCATTGAACCAAGAGGCAAATAATGTAGTTCCTGTACAGGGTGGAGTTTATTTATTTTTATTATCAAGTGGAAATAGAATGTCGCTGCCCAATAGAGACAAAGGAGACTAAGAAACCCAGGGGATTCTCTGGGTTGTCTCTTAGTACTTCCAGGTACCATAGTAAATGTTAGCAGAAGGTGACAAAAATCCAATAAAAGTAGGGCCAACAAGAAACATTTAGGTTAATGCCCCAGGTAAAGAACACGACCAGCTGAGGTGTTTTCTGGGGCAAAGGGAATATGGAATAGACCATAGACTTACGAGTTATAAATATCAACTATGTTTTCAGGGATAGTTACAGAAATAAGAACTGTAGTGACTACTCACATTTTCCTATTTGCTTGTAATGTACATACTTCTATATTATTCATATTGCCCTCTCCATTTTTCTTACTATATTATGTAAGAGGAGGTACAATTTAGTCTTTAGGCAGTAGTATACCTACATGGGCTTATAACTAAACTGGAAGTGGAAATAATATTATTTAGTCACTTATTTGACCTGGTATGTGCCCTTTGGGGAGAAAAAATAAGTCTGTATTATGAAAGATAACTGTTTTTTGTTTTGTGGAAAACTGTCATTGTTAAAGTTGTTGTTTGGAAGTTTAAATATGAGCAGAACGGTGGGTATGGAAATGAGTCATCAGCCACGCACTCTGCCAAACGGTGCCTATATTCTCTCAGCTTTCTATTCAGCCTTTGTGTAGTTCTTCCTTGGATAGCAGGGCTGGAAGCCTATAAACTATGTTTTCTCCAAATTCTCTTGCCAGTTGGCTTCCTGTCATGCGCAGCCAATGGGAAATATTGAAATGAGATTAGAAAAAGGAGAAAAGGAGAAGTAAATTTTCTGGGTCCTGGCAGTGCTTTACAACAGGCAGTGGTATCACTGGCAGGGACAGTGGAGACAGCAGCCATGCCACTGATGGGGTGTGTGCCTTGGTTCCAGATAAAGTAGCTCAGGTCCAACGACACCATTTTCAAGGGGACAGTGATCACGAGCTCAGGGCTGTAACACTGTTCTGCTTCTTCAGTCCTATGGGAGGTAGCAGCCACCTTCTATTATGAAATTTTGGGATAAACTTACCTTCCCCTTGGACTTCTCCAGATCTTTTAAGTCCTTTTAATGAAATCCCTGCATTTAACTCAATTTTTTTTAATTGTACCTAGCGTTTTCCTTATTGGATATGGGCTAACGCAGCCTCATGTAGGGAATGTTTCCAGCCCAGAGCTCCATTGTCCTGCTGCTCGTATTGCTTGAGACTGTTACAGGGCAAGGTCGCTGTGACAGAGCGGAGGAGGCGTGGCACAGAGTTAGTCCCACTCACTTCATTTTTTTTTTTTTTTTTTTGGTTTCTTTCTACTCAGTTTTGGAACTCTATCTTTTATTGCTGTATTGCTTCTGCGGCATGCTAAACAGAACTGAGCACCATCTATTTTGGGGAGACAGATTCAGAGTACTCATATTCAGTCCTAATGCATTTCTGAAATCTTTGTTTATATGCTCTATATCTCTGCTTTAGGACATGGAATAATTGCACTCTACTTTTCCAGAAGCTTTCCCACACTGTTTAGTCAGAGGTAGGGTTGCCAGATAAAATACAGAATGCCTGGTTAAATTTGAATTTCAGATAAATATTACATGAGACATACTTATATCAAAAAACAACATTGAATTGGATATGCATATACATTTTTTTTCTTTTTCTAAATCTAGCAACCCTAGTCTAAGAAGTTCTGTAAGAAGTTTCTCTAAGAGCTCCCTATGCTGTGGCAGAGTGATAAGCTATGAGGCTTCCTACTTTATAGATCCAATAACAGGTTGATACATTTAATCTTCAGCAGAAAGTTCAAGGTAATACGTTTCTCAACTCCGTGTTCCTGTAGTCCTCAACAGTGAGGGGATGGCATCTAACATTCCAGATCAGTGGTTCTTAAAGTGTGTCCCTGACCAGCAGCATCAGGGGCACTGACGTGTACTCATGCCTCACCCAGATCTACCTTGTCAGAAACTCTGGTGTTGGGTTCCAGCAACCTGTGTTTTAATAAACTCTCCAGGACATTCTAATGCAAGTTCACGTTTGAGAAGCACTGTCTTAGTGCAGTCAAATGTAGAGCATCTGCAATGTTTCCCTTCTTCTCTGCCCATGCTAGAAGTTTTCATTTCTTGACTGTATTATTTCCCACTAGATCTGGTCTACTCCCAGAATATTTCTTAATTTAGCTGTTCAAGCAGGAACTGACAATTTATTTCCCAATGCATTATATTAGTTCCATATTAGTTCCAGGGTGTACTTCCAACTTGTCATCCCCGACTTTGGAATTTCACTAAAACCGACATTTCCTAGTATAATGCTTTGTATTCTGAAATACCCTTCCTTAAAACCTATACTTTTTTCAGCTATAAGTTTTCACCAGAGATGGCTTAAAATGACCTAGGCTGAGAGTGAGTTAATAGAGCTTCGTGTATTAATGCTGGTTCCTGATACAAGATACACACCCGAAAGCACCAAAATTCATTAGCTAAAGGGTCTCCATAAAGTGAAATTTAAGAAACTGTAGAAAACAAGTTAAATAAATTATTTTGGTTAAGAAGGATTTAACAGTGGCCTGCACATCACATTGAAACAAGTAACAGTTATTATTTGTATGTTTAAATTGTGTTTTTGGTCTGTCATCCTGGGAAGTCTGGGACATAAAATTCTTGTGCTAAATCCATTTGGGCTGATGTGGAGATTCTGATTGAGGCACTGTTTGAATTTACAGAGAAGAAATCTCATTTCCCACAGGTAAATAATTCCTGAAATAAAGTCATTATAAATTACAGGGTGGCTTATTTACCATCAACACACACCTCATTAATTAGATGTTGGATGGATCAATTGCAAGACAGCCCTGGGGCAGGTCAACATTAGAAAAAGAATGATGAAGGTTTGCTTAGCAAGAGGCCAGTTCTAATGAGTAAACTTGAAGCAAATTTTTCTTACTGCAGAAGCAGGATCCGTGCTTCTATGACTGATAAGAGTCAGGAGTATGGGCAGAGCATGAGTGGTACAGATTTGTCTCAAAATACATAAAAAACCGATCAACCTCTTTACTAATAAAAATATTCTCATTAAAACCATAATGAGATGTCATTTTGCCTATATTATTGGCAATATTTTTAATGATGAAGAATTTTGGACTATCAAGTGTGTGATGACATCCAAATTTTCAGATTCTACTTACAAGAATGTTAATTACTATTATACAAATTTTATGAAGGTTAGCTTGATAATTTTTCATCAAGCATATTTTAAGTATTCTCTTTGACCTAGTAATTCAACTTATTGTACCTTGTTTTTAAAAAACCCAGAAGTATGAGTAAAAATCTATGTACAATGAGGGACTAATTTTTAAAATGGCAAAAACTTAGAAATAGCTAAGTAGCTATTTATAGCAATAGACAGCTTGAATAGCTCTAACAGTAAGAGAAGGACTAAATAAATTACGGTGCTTATAAAGTAGAATCACAATATGACTGCTTAAATGTTTTATATAAAATTCTTATGTTGTAATGTGAGGGGGAAAAGCAAGATAGAATATTATACCATCAGTTCTGTGTCCATGTACTCCCCATCCATGGATTCAACCAACGGTGGATTAAAAATATTGTATTCAAGTGATGCAGAACTTATGGATAGAGAGGGTTAACCTTTTATATACAAGGGTTTCACAGGGCCAACTGCAAAGTTTGAGCAGATTTTGGTATCTGAGAGGGCCCTGGGATCAATGCTCCAAGAATACAGAGAGATGACTATACATACAAAAATCTTAATTTTGTGTATACATAAACAAATATATTTATGGTAAAATGGAAAAGAATTAAACACAAAATGCTGATAATCACATTAGAATCATTTTCCTGAATATGTTTCATTTGTATTTTCTAATATTTATAAAATAATAAGTTATTACATTTAAAATCAGAAATAAAGTCATATGGTATTTTAAAGAAGTTTCATTGAAATGTCCCCAGAAATCTCATGCTTAGTTCCAATAATTTACTTATTTCTTATTTCATAAAATTTATGTTTATTGAGCACCTACTATGTGCTAAGAAAACTAACATCCATGAACATACATGCACAGGCACAGAAAAATTATCTCAGGTGGTGATTTTTTCATAAGAAAAAATGTAGAGTATAAGAAATACAGATGCTCCTGGATTTATGATCAGGTTATGTCCCAATAAACCCATCACAAGTTGAAAATATCATAAAGAGAAAATATATTTAATACACTTAACCTACTGAATGTCATAGCTTAGCTGAGCCTACCTTAAACGTGCTCAGAATACTTACATTAGCCTCCACTTGAGCAAAATCATCTGGCAACACAGTACACAGTACACTGTAGAGCATGGGTTGTTTACCCCTAGGACGGTGTACCTGAGTGGGAGCTGCGGCTCTTGATTCTGCCTAGCATCTTGAGAGAATGTCCTATTACATATCCCTAGTCTTGAGAAAGATCCAAGTTCGAAATTCAAAGTAAAAGTTCTAGTGAATGTTTATGGTTTTAACACCATTGTAAAGTTGAAAAATCACTAAGTTGAACCATCATTAGTTAGGGATCATCTGTAAAAAATATAGAGTAGTGGAGTAGGGATCTTTCTATGGTGGGGGAAGGGCTTTATTAGAAGACTCAGAAACAAGGAAGCTAGTCACACAGCTATCCTGGGCAGGCACATTTCAAACAGAGAGAAGAGCAAGTATGAAGGTCCTCAGGTTGAGAGCATGTGAGATATGTCCAAGGTATACAAAAAAGCCAGAGTGACTGGAAAGAATTGAGCAATGGTAGGAGAAAAGGCAGAAAATGAAGCCGAAGCCAGAATATACAGGACCTTGTCAGCCCTGAAAAAAAAAAATGGATTTTCTTCTGAGTGAGAATAGAAAACTATTGGAAAATACTGAGAAGAGATGACCTGACTGGTTTCAAAGGGATTATTACTTCAACTACAATGGGAATAGATAAGCTATCAAGGGGTCAAGGTGAAAGAGGCAGGACCAGGTAGGAGTCTTTTGATGTACTTCATGTGAAGGATAATGGCAGTTTTATCCAGGGTGGTAGCAATGGAGAAAGTGAGGCATGGTCAGATTTTGGATGTAGTTGAAAATGTAGCCAGTTGGATGTTTTGATGCACTAGATGTAAAGCACAAAAGAGAGAGGGATCAGGATCATGCCCGACTTTGGTCAAACCAGATTTTGGTTTGACAAATATGAGAAATGGATATGCCTTTACTGAGATAGAGAATCCTGTGGGAGGAGCAGATTGGTGAAAGGGGAGGGATGGACAGAGAATGAATTCTGTTTGCATGTGTTTGACTTGTACACAGTAGAAGAGAACTGGATGCAAAAATATGAAGTGTAAGGCAGATGTGAACGGAGGTATATACTTGGCCATCGCAGATCTAGAAAGTGTTTAAATCGATGGGACTGGATGATCTAAGCTAAGGTGTTAAGTGTAGATAGACAACAAGTCTGAAGACTGAGCCTTGAGGTATCCTGACATCAGAGGTTAGGCAGGTAAACAGAAATCATCAAAGGAAACCGAGCATCTGCAGCCCATGTGAAATAGTTATCTACCTTAAAGATTCCAGGATTTTAATGTACATGAGAATCACTGGAATGCCTTGTTAAAATGCATAGTCAAACACTTTGAGTCTGGGTGAGTTTGTGATTCTGCTTTTATTACGACAAACTCAAAGCAATGCCTGTACTGCTGGCCCTTGGATGGCACCTTAAGTAGCAAGGACCTAGGAGAGAATGACAGAGCGTGTTGTCCAGGGCAACATTCTTATATCTCTGGGAAGTTCTAAAAATTCACTTGAAATTTATCATCATGAATTTAAAGTAATATTATTCAGCAAGGTTTGTGTTTTTATACGTCCACCTGACTTCTTGGGTCCAAGTTTTAGGTGGGCATTTAATCTGAGTTGCATTTTACTAAATGAATGGGAAGGAGGGACAAAAGAACTGATACAACATGCATGGGAGTGATTATAATGAGGGACTGTAAAATATCAGAACGAGAGAGGAATAAATGAAGGCATAGGTTGGGGGGCTGACAGTGAAAATTTGGTAAGGTCAATGGTGTAGAGTGGTGGGGAGAATGTTGGTGTTGGTGGACAAGCCGGGCTTGCATGGACAGATGAGAGGTGTTAACGGGAGAATGGCAAGCTGGAGACCATTGAGTGGTCACAGTTATAGTAACTCCATGGCCTAGGTTATGACCAGGGGTGGGGTGGTAGGTAACTGAAGTGGAATGGTGACAAAGTTAACCAACTTAATGGAAGATATGATTATATGAAGATTAACATCACTAAATATTGGAAGAAAAATTGAGGAGAGAGAGAGAGAAAGAGAGACAGAGAGATAAGCCATGCACCCACATTACGAGGTATTAGGGACAATGGCCCCAAGATCCACAGGCGACTGCACAATAAGGAGCGATAATAGGTGTTGGAGTGTGGCAGTAATTAGCGAAGTTCAGAAATATTTTCTATTTTCAAGTCATCTCGTAGAAACTCTCCCAAGAAGTTATGTCTGGTCAATTAATGTAAACAGGAGATGTGACCTCTGAAATGGCCATCTTCAGGAGTAAGTATATGATTCTGCACGTCTCCTTCTCTCTGTCACCATAAAGGACAAGATGCAGGCTCTGTCCAGGTGGTCTCAGAATAAGGGTGGCATGAAGCAGAGTTTTCCACTGACCAGAGATGGACAAGTTAGGTGAATGAGAAATAAACCTTTTTTGTTTGTTTGTTTGTTTTAAGCCAATAAGATACTGGATTGGTTGTTAATGTATCAGAATGAGGGATCTTAAGTAATATACTTATATAGTATGAACTTCAGAGAAACTTGGAATTTTCAGGGAAAAGAAGCATAGTCTGGAAGTGTCATGAGCAGGGAGGATTATATTTCCCATTTTAGCCTTAAAGTTACCAGCTATGTGGTAGGGAAAACAGAAATCTATGTCCTCAGAAGGTGAGAAAACGAAAAAAGACAGGGGGTGATGTAGGAGATTTTGCTGAGGGTGTGGGTATTTGAAAGTGCATTTGATTAGGAGATATGAGAAACATTTGGACAAGAGATAAGGGATTCCCAGGGTGTCTCACAATAATCAAGAATATAGCACGGAGATTAGCAAACTTTCCCTCTAAAGTGTCAGACAGTGAATAGTTCAGGCTCTGCTGGTTAAGCCGCAAAATTCAGGATATTCTGCAGGTTCTTCTGTAACTATTTAAAATGGTGCCATTAAAATATATAAAACTATTCTTAGCACTCAGGTCATACAAAACCCGGAGGTGCGCTGCAGTTTGCTGACCCCTGATGGAAAGCATGGTGGCCTTAGGTCCTCCCTTGCTTTTCAGGAATTTCAACACAATCAGCCTATAGTGACTGCTGAACACGCTCCCGCCTGGCTGCTTCTGCTGCCATTACCGCCCTGACCATAAACAATCCCTGTGCTAGGGTTACCAGCATTCCTTTTAACACCATCCTTTCAAGTACTGCCACTTATGAATGCTTGCTCTTTTATATACTTTGCTAACTACTATAGAATCACAGCTTATTTGTGGTTCACGGTAATCCTGTGGAACTGGCATCATTGTTTCCATTGAAAAGTTGAGGAAAGTGTGACTTAGAAAAATCAGTCCAATGGTGTCTAAGTGGCATGGACACCAATGCAAACAGCATTCCCCTTTCCCCATCATGTCACACCTAAAAATTATAGGGTGTTACTTTTTTGTGCTTTTCTCAGATTACTTCTATTTTAATTTCCCCTGTTCAGAAATACTGGTGGCAAGTAAGGCAAGTCATGTAAATGGCTCTAAATCTTATAAATCTTTGTGACTGTTGACACATTAAAAGTGTTCCCCTATCCTGCCTTTTTCTGACCTGTATTATAATCTTCCCCCAAATTGGTTGGCATGGGGCCTGAAATGGCTGCCCTTATTTTACTTTGATTGTATGAAATTAGTTCTTGAGGTTTTAAATATTTAAAATTAATGGGCAGTTTGGGAAAAAGAGGACTTATCAAGTGCGAGGTATATGACCTCAATTTCTTCAGTGTATTTGAAGTTGACTTTCTTTCCTATAGGACGACAAAAAAAAAAAAAAATATTGAAACTAAAACAGAAAGGTGTACTTTTGTTGTAGCCAGATAATGTGTTTGAGCTGCTTGACCTGTCTTGGGGAGAAGAAAGCCCAGCTGAATAATATGATTGAGATCTACGGAAGAAGAATACTCAAGCAGGTGAGACTTAACCTTTATTTAAATAGGTAAGAAACCAAGGTTTTGTCAATGAGTTAAATTCTTTAACTTTTGTACTTTTCAACAAGAAGAAAATTTGGTCTTAAAAATAATCTTTTACGAAGACTGACATTTTGGCCCAGTGTTGTTTTCATTGGTTTTCATGTACTTTATTTTTTAGAGCTGTTTTAGGCTCACAGAGAAATTGAGCAGAAAGTACAGAGAAATACAATGTATTTCGATTAGTATTTTTACATGTACTTATTGCCTGAAGGTAGGCAGATTTTCTTGTTTGTTTTGCCTTTTTTATTTCAATCACACTGTAAAGAGGTACATTTCTATTGTTTGCAAATCAAGTGTAGATAAATATTGTCTTTGTTTCCTTTTCACTTTATTTTTTATTTATTTATTTATTTTTGAGACAGAGTCTCACTCTGTTGCCCAGGCTAGAGTGAGTGCCATGGCATCAGCCTAGCTCACAGCAACCTCAAACTCCTGGGCTGAAGCGATCCTTCTGCCTCAGCCTCCCGAGTAGCTGGGACTACAGGCATGCGCCACCATGCCCGGCTAATTTTTT
>CAUYRT010034885.1:0-33098 GCA_963574885.1 Lepilemur ruficaudatus
CTCTACCAAAAATAGAAAAAATTAGCCGGGCATGGTGGCACATGCCTGTAGTCCCAGCTACTTGGCAGAAGGATCGCTTGAACCCAGGAGTTTGAGGTTGCTGTGAGCCAGGCTGATGCCATGGCACTCTAGCCCAGGCAACAGAGTGAGACTCTGTCTCAAAAAATAAATAAAATAAAATAAAATAAAATAAAATAAAATAAAATAAAATAAATAAAAAAGTAAAAAAAAATTAATCTATGAACTTAAACTCCATAAATCAAATAATATTTCAGAGGCTCTATTGTGCTTGTTTTTTCTGTGCATGAATCCTGTTATTGAAATTTTTACTTACTTATTTATTTTTATTTCAGCATATTATGGGGGTACAAATGTTTAGGTTACGTATACTGCCTTTGCCCCACCGAGTCATGGCTTCAAGCATGTCCATCCCCCAGACAGTGCACACCTCACCCATTAGGTGTGAATATACCCATTCCCTCTTCTCCTTTCCAACCTGTCCAACACCAGATGAATGTTACTACTATATGTGCACTTAAGTGTTGATCAGTTAAAACCAATTTCATGGTGATTACATGTGGTGCTTGTTTTTCCATTCTTGTGATACTTCACTTAGTAGAATGTGCTGTAGCTCTATGCAGGATAATACAAGAGATGCTAGATCACCATTGCTTTTTGTGGCTGCATAGAACTCCATGGTATACATATACCAATCCACTCATGTATTGATGGGCACTTGGGTTGTTTCCACATTTTTGCAATTGTGAATTGAGCTCCTATAAACATTCTAGTGCAGATGTATTTTTAATAGAATGTCTATTTTTCCTTTGGGTAGATGTCCAGTAATGGGATTACTGGATCAAATGGTACTTCTATTTGTAGCTCTTTGAGGTATCTCCTATTACTTTCAGTAGAGGTTGTACTAGTTGGCAGTCACACCAGCAGTGTGTGAGTGTCCCTATCTTTCCACATTATTGAAACTTTTGATGCTGCAAAAGGCAATCTCTAACTTTGTAAAAATCATTTTGAGTATTTTTTTTCATTTATATGTAATTTCAAGAAGTATTTGGATACAGAAAAGGCAGTAAGACACAAAAGCAGCAAGGCAGAATAAAAGAGTCTGAAACAAACCCAGGTGACCTGGGCTGGTTTGTATAACAGCAATGCTGTTTGCTCATAGCTGAATGTCGGTTTTAGAGTCAGGAAGTTATGTGCAAGAACTTTGTATCCAATCCTATATTGGTCATTGAGGAATTCTCTATTTCCTAAGTAGTCAACAAAATATTTAGCTTCTGCTTTCAGGGACAGCAAAGAAATGAGAACCAGCAAGCCCGTTTTGAAGCCCACTTGGAGAATGAAAGTCAAAGGCACAGTTTTTCAATAAAGGTCTGTGGAATTCATGAAGTTACTCAACCTGTGAGCTGCCATCTCCTCGGCTGTAGAACAGACATCTTAATAGTCCACAACTGGCAGGGGGGCTGGGCTAATGTACTGTACAAACTGAAAGACTCCATGTATTTTTTATTACACAGTTCTCTTTTGAGGGTTAAAAGAAAAAAATGCACCAAGTGCCAAGCTGGTGCACACCAAAGTATCTGCTAAATGACCCTGAGCCCAACAGACATAGTCTTTGACCTCTTTGAAAATTATCACGTTTGTGTCCTAAAATAGAAAAATGGCCAATTCTATATACGGGAAATTCTCCAATCCACTTCTTGACTAAACAGAATTTAATAATCTAGAATATCACCTAGAATAATCTCCTAATATGAAATGATTTCTCTATTTTCTTCCAGCACTTCTGCTTTCAGCTTGGGGAGACCCACGGAGCTCATTTCTTAAGCGACACAGGCTCTCCCTTGCCTGGTAAGCAAATAACTACAACTCTATTTCATTATTTTTTTTATTTTATTTTTGCTTTGTTGATTTTTTTAAACTTTGATATAGAAAGTGTAACTGATGGTTTCTAAATTTATTCTTACCTGAATTATAAGAAGGGATAAATATGTACATATATTACAATATCATGTGTACATACACTTGGATAGTCATAGACCTAAGAGTGTGTCTGTGTGTACACAAAACAGAATGGCAACTTCAAATATTCTTGGAGATGGCACATGGAAAATGAACATTTTTAAAAATCCATCCATGAGCACACATAAGTGCATATTTGAAGATCAATTACTTTTTATTTTTAAAGTTCTTTTATTTCCTAATTGTATCATCCTAACAAGAAATAATTGCTTGCTATCTGAGTCAAGCTCTGAAAAAAGCAAAGCTGGGAAAATGCGAACTTTGTGACACACAGAATTGGCAAGATCAAGCATTCCTTAGCCACCAAGGTAACTGAGAGGAAGCTTGCAGGGAAAGTGACACGAAATTTACAGCAATTTATCCTGAAGATACTTACTGTTCCTATAAGGGACCCTGTCCAACTATACTTAGATATAGCAGATTATTAAATGTTTAATTCTCCCTGGGGAGACTCAGGTTAGAAAAGCACAGGCAGGGCAGGATCTATCCATGGTAATGAACACCAAACCATTCAGATCTGACTCCCTACAAATTCCAAACACACTTATAAATAAACCCTCCCATAGTTTATATTCTTTTTCTGTTTACTATCCAAGTCATGTCTCAAGTCCTGGGGCGCTGTCAGAATTTATGGACTGAAAACTAGATTTATTCTATTGGCTTTATTCTGGTTTCCAGCTTCTTACCTTGCAACCAATCCTCTCCTCCATGAGCAGCAAGGCTGCTGGCCTTCTCGGAACTCACGTCCCCCTTTCTCTGATAATGGGCTCCTATTTTTTTTATCTTAAAAAAGTGTTCTTATTATAAAAGTGATAGACTTTGCTTACCAAAATTCAACTGTTAATCTATTTACTTGCTAATTCTCTACCTTCTCTAACAAGAATGTGAGTTCTATGTACCTCCTCAGCACCTAGCACTTGGTATGTGGCAGACTTCCAATGCATACCTGTTAAATGAATAAGCATATCACTGGAAATAATGCACCGTGTAATCTCACACATCAATGATAGTAATTAGTGAAAGTATGGCACACACGCTACCAATTATTTTTCTTCTCTCAGTAAACACTAATCTTACTTTCATCTTCCATTTTGATTATCATCAATATTTTTGCAAAAAATAAAAAAGGTCTTATATTAAAACCATTGTTTTGTAAATGGCTTTTTTCTCCCATCTAATTTTAGTTCTCTTTCCATGTCAGTATTCATTATTCTATCTCAGAGTTCATATCAGATGCACAGCATTTCCCAGGATGATGGATATGACATGATTTAATCATCGCCCAACTGATGGATATTTGGGTGAACTAATTTCCAAAAATTTTTTTGCTATTAAAATAACACTTCCACGGTACGTACCTGTATATTTGTTAATGTGTACAAAATATTAGTACAAGTGACAACACTGGGTCAAAAGACATGAATATTTTCTGATTTTATAGATGCTGGGAAATTTCTGTCTGGTTTTACTGATAGAAATTTATTTACAGAAATAACGTGCTGGAGCTAGACCTCCAAGTTTGAGTCCCTGCTCTGCCACATATGCGCTGTGTGTCTTAAGGTAAGTTCTTTAACCTCTCTAGCCTTAGTTTCTATTGCAAAATGGGCAAAAAAATAGAATCCTCCCCACAGAGTTGGTTTGACAATCAAATGAGATATTTTTAGAAGAGCAAAGCCAAGCACGTAGCAGGCACTAGACAGACTTAATTTTACACAACCCCATGACAGAGGGGGAGATAATAGTGAGAGTCCTTTTCATTATGAGTATTTATTGAGGGTTGTTTTCAGACTCAGGGCTCCCAGCAGCCTCTCCATTTCCTTTCTGCACACTCGGTGTCACTTCTGCCTTTTTGTGGCAAAAAAACACCCGATTACTGGCACCTGCGGAGACAGTTCCTTCAATATTTTAACCATCACTTTATTGCAATTTGAAACTTAAGTGGTCATGATAAATGGGTCAAAGAGTGAAGACCTTCCTTAGACGTGATCTGAATTTTCTTAAGAAGCAAGTTTTGCCAAGTTGCCACGATCTCGCAGGTTGCATTAATGACACACAAAACTTTCTGTAGAGCCAAGTGCTGCTACAAGTTAGTGATTCCTGCCAATTAGGCAAAGAGTGAACGCAAGATTTATTGGAGTCCATACACTTTTAAAATATGTTATCTTTAATTACACTCAATCTCTGGCAGAGGCTGGTATTTTTGTCCACTTTGGGGAACATGTTTTTTTCTTTTTTTAAATTTCTCTAGAATCCCCAGGGCTGCCAACCTGTGGAGGGCATAAGAGCCGCAGCGACAACAGTTAGAAATGTGCTGGGGCAGGTGGGGCTCCAGGGCCAGTTTCATCCCTAATACGTCTTCTCCACATGGCAGATGTCACTGTCTCCCCACTAGCTGGGGTTATCTGGAATTTCACTGTTGAATATTAGTTAATATGCAGGAGGCTCCCGCAATTTTAAATAATGCTCTTGCATGAGTCCTGTTTTCCAGAAAATTCAGCAAACAATCGTCAAGGGGCTGAACGTCATTTCATTTTAAATCTGCTACTTAATTTATCTGTATAAACTTGGGAAGCACCTCAAACTTAGAATAATTCTAAATAAAATTATTTGCCTTAATTATCTGATTCAGTTTGACCTTCAGAGCTATCCAGAGCTTTGTCGCCCTAACAAGTCTTTAGCATGTCTGTGCTTTTCTGCTAAATTGGAAAACTTACTGTTCTCTGCTTCCGTTTTTCCCTCGGCGTACTTTCCCCAACTACTCATTGGCTACAAAATGCCACAGTACTCTTTATAGAGTTTTGGTTTCCGGTCATGAAAAGAAGAGTAAAAAAATCAAAGTTTGCTAATATTTTAAATAGTCCATCTCCAAAAGATGAGTAACCCAGCAACATTATTCTGATGATCTGCAGTCTGCCACCTAAGAACAGAAATCTATGGTATGATTTAGAAATGTGGCAACAACAACTCTGCCAGTGCTCTGCAGTAAGAGAGCAATTCATGCTTTTTTTATCCCAAAGCCTCTTCCGCCAATCATTTCCTTTGAATCGCTACCTTCCCATTCTCCCTTTAGGTACAAGGCCATTTGTTTTTCTTTTTTGTTGTCCTACAATCTGGTCCTAGTCATTTTCTCCCTACAGAGCTTCTCCTGCCTTATCTACATTTTTCATTTTAATTGGCTTTACTTTCCCTTCTCGAGTAACCCTTGACTAACTAGGAATAAATGTCACTTGATAAAGGTATGACAGTCTCTGTCCTGGAGTCATCACTAGATGAGGAATTTCTATCCAAAACCCTAGTTACTATAATTCAATCATATAAGAGCATGTATAATTTTATAAAAGTACATAAATTATTTTATATTGTTTTACGGATTTCCAATTACCAACAGCCAACTCAAGTATTGGAGAATACTTGTAAGAGCTTTGACTTTTCTTTTAAAAAAGAAGATCCTTTTTATGTGGAAATATAATCATTTTTTTTGATGAAAGTAACACAGATAGAGAATATTTTCCCTAAGCGTTGTCCTTAAAGGAATCTGAAGCAAAGCTGAGCATTTAAGATTTGATAATGACCATTTGGTAATTTTCTTCACCAGGAATATAACTAAAGAGATCTTCGTGATCTTTGACCAATACTTTTTCCTGTCCCTTTTGACAGTGGGATTTTAATTTACTTTTCCCAGCACTCAGATGCTTATGTACCTTGATGCTTTGAGGAATGTTAAATATTATAAGCAACTAGCTGAGGTGAAAACATCTCTCTGGTTAAATTTGTAAAAATAATTAGGAGCCTACTTTGCATTCCAATTTCAGAGGTTGCCTAGACTATAATTCCTAACAATTATCATTAATTCATTTTCTGACGTATTGACATTTCATTGTATTGTTGAACTGTACTATTAAAAAGAACAATTCAAATTATTCTCTTTACCAACCAGGTTAAAAAGAACAAAACCCTAAAAGGATCACTTTATCTTGACAGAACAGTACATGATGTTTTCTCTCTGGTTTTCAGGAAAGTATATGTAATATTCATAAAGTTTCCTCAGCCTAAACTGCTTTTTTTAGTTAACAATTGCTCCACTACTTAATACCACACATATTAATGTAACTGTGTAATGTTTAAGTACAAGACAATAAGGGCAATGTCAAGAAAAATAATAATACTAAAATTAATACCATTATTTTAAATACTATCTTTCTTTGAGAAATGTCAAAGTATGATATATAATGTTGACTGCCTTAACATTCACTTGTTGCAGAATAAACCCCACTTATTTTTGTCATCGCATCACCGAACACCCTTGAAATTCTCTCCACTGGTCTGGTAGTGGGATTTCTTAATGACTCATTGTATGGAACTCGCCCAACATATACAACATCTCATCGTAGTGTAAAGACAGACATATTGAAAGTCACAAAACAGTGTGAAATAATTTATGTACTTTTATAAAATTACATACACTGTCATATAATTGAGTTATAATAACCAGATATAGTCAACTCTAGAACAACACAGGTTTGAACTGAGTGATCCACTTGCAAACAGGTTTTTCTTCCACCTCTACCACCCCTGAGCAAGACTAACTCCTCCCCTTCCTCCTCCTCCTCTGCCTACTCAGTGTGAAGATGACAAAGATGAAGACCTTTATGATGATCTACTTCCACTCAATGAATAGTAAATATATTTTCTCTTCCTTGTGATTTCCTTAATAACATTTTCTTTTCTTTAGCTTATTTTACTGTAAGGATGAAGTATATGATACATATAACATACAAAATATGTGTTATTTACTGTTTGTGCTATGAGTTTATGCTACTGTTGACCAGATGCCTATTAGTAGTTACTTTGGGGATTCAAAATTGTATGTAGATTTCTGACTGGGAAGGCATTTGATGCCCATAACCCTTGCATTTTTCAAGAGTCAACTGTATCTGTTTAACTGTCAGGATCATGTAGAAATTCCACAATTACTACCATCTGATGATGGGGCTGGCAGAGGTGATGGGGGAGTGGAGGGTATGTAGTAGCATCAGAATTTGTGATGCATAAGCCATAGAGGTAGAGAAGAAGAAAGTATCGAGAATGACTAAAAGGATTTTAGCATAAGCAACTGGATGAATGCCAGGTGATATTTACCAAGAATGGGAACATCAGAGTAGGATATCGGCAGGGTGAGATGTACGGATCCTTTGTGGGTCATGTAAATTGGAGGTGGTAAATACGTGCTTGATTTATAAAGTATTCCCCTTCACAGCAGCAACTGCCATCATCTTGGGGGAACTTCAAATTCTATGTGATTGACAATTCCAGCTTCCCTAGCACTTTAACCTTTGCTGTAGGTCAACACCCACTGCCATGTCCATATCCTCAACCTAATCTCTACCCATCTCTAATCCCTCTAGCCATTATACTCTCTTACTGCTATTTTCCTACACTGTGACTGCGTTGAGTCTAGTACACAGTTGGTCTGTTGGTGCCTTAATCAAGTGGTCCCCTTTTGACTCCTCCTTTCACTACTCTATTCCTCCATGGAGCATCATCTCTATATTCTCCCTATAAATTTCCTCTTTTCTCAAACATGATTTGTGTATGTACATCTGCTGTGGCACTGTGTCACGCCTACTGCATTATGTCTATCATGTTTCCCGTTAGACCTGGGTGGCTGAGGGCTGAGACTGTGTCTTATTCACCTTTCTATCTCCAGCACAGTTCCAGTGTCTGAAACATACTGGCCGCCCAGTAGAACTTTAAAACACGGAATTGTGTCAATAAAATTAACTGCTTTTCCTTTACACATTCATATACCATAATACTTAAATCAAATATGTCAATGTTCGAAAATCCAGTTCCATAGATAAACTAACTGGGATTATTTTAAAATTTAAAGCCATTAAATCTAGTTTGTATTCATTAAATGGAAGCCCATTGGAAATTCTATTCCAAGCAGTGGCAGATACGTATCCTTTTTTTTCTCTGTAAGTCAAGGGAAGAAATTATTTAGGGCTAAACCAGTCTCTGATGAAGTGCATTACCAGAATCAGTGTCAGTGTGAGTTACAGATGAGCAGCTGGAGAGCTTCAGAGTGTGAAAAGGAAGATGAGAAGTGAGTAATACAGAAGTGAGAAAAGAACAAGTCTTCATTTTGTGGTTCTTCGATGCTACTGTTTTCAGAGGTTAACGCGTGTATCTCTGAATACATGATATGCTCCATTGGTTTAAAATATCTTCACCATATTTAACCTTTGCATAACGAGATGTGAGAGAAAATATGCAATATGGTCTAAGCAGATCTAGGAAAACTATTTTTCCAGCTTATGTTTCAAAGCAGAAATTATTTCCAGTAATTTCTCTTAAGAATAAACTCTCCCATGTACAATTGCATGGGTGTGGGTGGTCGACATTTACAGAAATCCTCCGGAATAAGAGATGATCCAGAGATGCCTGGTCACTTTGACGCACTGGATAAAATACAGAGGCAGCAAAAGAAATATGAAGCTCAAAGATATTTGCCAAGAATTGCTTTAGATTGGGGAAAAAGTAAGTAATGTGAATTTACATACTTATTTCACTATCTTTGGGGTTTGTCTTTTTTTACTCTTCCTAACTCCCTGAAATGATACCAAGTAAAGACAATAAAATTTCTAGGAGGGAAAATGATTACACAGAAGAAGCAGCTTTGTTTTCAGACAGGTTATTGCCAGAGATCCTGATCTTAGTCTATAGCTGTGCTGCCCACATCAGAGCTACTGCACTCTGGCTACTGGGCACCTCAAATGTGGCCAGTTTGACTTGAGATATATTCTAAGTGTAAAATACACACCAGACCAGATTTTGAAAATGTATCATAAAGAAGAACATAAACTATCTCACTCATAATTTTTACATTATTCAATATTTACATGTCAAAATGAAAGTAGTTTGGATATGTTATTGGTTTAAATAAAATATATTATTAAAACAGATTTCACCTTTATCTTTTTACCTTTTTTGCTGAGATTATTGGAAAATTTAAGATTACATATTTGGCTTGCATTTCTAATATTCTACATATAATATATATAAAACATACATAATTATAGGTAACATTTATATTATATATATCATTACACATAATAGCATTATAACAAAATACTATATATTAATATATAGTGTTATATATTACATATAAAATCCATACTTTCATATTATATATAACATAATATTAATATATATTCTATATTTATGGTTATTTTATGAAGCGCTGGTCCACAGAATGTCCTTTCAACACCATCTTTAAATTGAACCACAATGAATTATGTTTTTATCCTTTTATGAATATGTAAAACACTTCCAGGAATAATCACAAAAACAAATAAAAACTAAAAGTGGACATGTGTTTTTGGAAAACAATGCAAAGCCAGAAATTCTCCCCCCATTTCAGTAAGTCAAAGTAGCAGAGAGGGTCTAATAATGCAAAGTGTTCATACACATTAAGCGAATACTCACAGCTGTCTTTCCCAAACCAAATATAGCACTGCCAAATTAGTTCTACAGAAATGCTGCTCACTGTGGGACATGCCCTGTCTTACAAGCATGCTGCTGTATTTTAATTAACTTGGCTCAACTGTAAGGAGGCTGCCTAAGAAACAGGAAGAAAAGGCAAAAAATTAAAAGCAGGGGCAACGGAAATATTGTGGATGTGACGGGAAGGCATGGCTGCCTGGCCTCCCACCCGGAAGAGTGCGAGGCTTAGCCTGAGTCTGGTGTACACACCCCAAGTGCTGTGGGCCTGTTTCACCAGCTGCACCCACTGATGGCTTATGAATTTAGGAGAAAACAATGCCTCTCAATATAAGGATAAAACACGAGAAGCTTCCACTATGAAAAGGAAAGTCAAAGAGTCATACTTGAATGTTTTTTCAACAAATGTTTCTAAACAGCATCCGGAGGCAGCATGATGGGCACACATTAAGCCCCCTCTTGCCTGTGGCCACCGGATCTGTCCAAAGCATCTACTCACACCACGTGAAGAGCAAAGGGATTTAGCCAAGAGAGAAAATGGAACAGAACCCTGTTACTCCCAGTGCTAGTCATCCCAGGCAAGCTAACTTTCATATACAGCAATTATGGTATCACTTTGTGCTTTAGAGAACATGATTTGACCTATTTTTTTTTTTATCCATTTAACAGACAGCTGTGTTATAATTGGTTTCTGTTATTCCTTAGTCTGATTACTTTATGAAACCTGTATTACATCAGGTAATAAAGGGGCAAGGAATATTCAGGAAGGTGGGAAGAGACAGGGCAGAGGCAATGACAAATCCAAATGCCTCTCCAGGTACCTGCCAGCATTACCTACTGTTTTTGATTTGATATTGACTAATGTGTACCCAGCTTCATTATCTGCCTCATTAAAGCAATGCTTAGAGAGGGTGGAGTGAGAGGGAACTTTTGCCTGTGTCTGATTTTAACATCTTCAGGGCTCAGAACAAAACTCTGGAAGGCTTTGACTATTCCCAAGTTCCCCTCTCACCAGCCTCCTTAGCTTCTTTCTTTCATATGTAAAAGTTTGCTTATGCATTTTAAATAATGGAAGGTGAAAACTTCCAGGGAAAGAAAAAAGAAGAGGGAATTAAAGGAGATTTGTTTTTCTCTAGTTTAAAAATATCTTCAAACTTCCAGTTTCTCCAATAGTGGACAAGCCATAAATGCATGATGGTTTTATAAGACAAAATACCCAGCTACCCGAGAGCTTAAGGAATACAAGAGTATGGTGCTATTCATGGATGCCAAATGTAGACAAATGGAACATATTTGTAACAGCAAACAGGTTCAAAGAGGCAGTGATGCAGGAATGTAAATCTAAAGCTGTTTCTGGTTCAATTAGCAGTGTCAAATTAGGATGAATGCAAAACCCACAAATGAACAATAGGAGAAGTGGATTAAAAATAAAATGTTTATCAAATACAAAATTTTAGAACTTCGGCATTACCACAGAACTTTGGAAACAACACTTTTGAGTTATGTGCTTTCAATTTATAGAATCTATACTTTTCATCATAAAACCTCGGGGGATCTAGATGCAATTTCAATTGCTTACAGTAATTACTCAAGATTTTTTTTTTATTGAAACATGAATCATTTTAGCCTATTGAAAATTTTAAGTAGTTTATTTGCCAAGCTATTTAATTATGAAATGAATCATCCCTTAAATGTTAATTGTAATTTATTTTGTATCTGTAAGCAATAGCAGAAGGAATAAAAACCACCGAAATAAGTATACTTTTGCTCTACTAAAAATGAAAAAAAAAAAATGAACAAAATTGTAATCTTATCTCTGATTTGACAGAGAGGATAAATTAGCCCCTCCACTTTTATCAGAGAGGTATAAAATACACTAATATTGAAAATAAGTGTGAAGTACAAACTCCCTGCATTATTTCGTGTCTATCCAATTTTTTTTCTGAATTCTGAATTCTACCACTTCCTCTGAATTAAGTCATTTTATCTGTGTACTTTTTAATCCATTCGACTCAACATGCATTTATTGAGTTCCCATTATATGCCAAGCACCATTACAACTGATTTTGATAAAGCAAAAGAGCAATGATTCCTCCCCTTGTGGACAACACCTTCTAGAAAGAGAGACATGGTAAACAATGACACATAATACATGAGTACATCATACAGAATGTTAGAAGTTGGTGAACATGCTGAAAATGCAGAGCAGGGCGAGGAGAATCAAGGGTGCTTAGGGTAGAGGAGTGTCAACCTTACATAAGATGGCCAAGGTGGGCCTGGCTGACCAGATGGTAGATGATGAAAAGACTTGAGATATTAGGAGGTGAATCTGGTAGGTACCTGGGAAAGAGCACTGCTGACAGAGGGAACAGCCAGAGCAAAGGCATGTGGACAGGAGCGTGGCTGGTGTGCTGCAGGAACAGCAAGGAAGGCGAGTGAGGCTGGAGCGCGGTGAGCAAGGGGAGAGCGATGAGGAAGGGGTGGGGTCTGGCTCATAGAAAACCTTTTGCGCTACTTTACAGACACATTCAGTATTACTCTGAGGACAAGGGAAGCCAGAGCTTCCAAGCAGAGAAATGACATAATATGACTCATGTTTCAAAGGATTATTCTGGCATCTTTGTTGAAAACAGACTTTACACAGAGCAAAGGTCAGAGCAAGTGGACCAGTTGGGAGGCCCCTGGAGTAATCCAGTGTGAGCTCACAGTAGCACGCGGAAGGGCGATGAGAGGTGAGAAGTGCTTGGACGCCAGATACATTTTCAGATCAATGCTCTAGGACTGCTTGACAAATTGAATGCAAAACAGGAAAGAGAGAGAACTCAGGACATTACCTCCTTTATGCAATTTTCCCCATTTCATTCAATTAGATTTAGTAATTCTCATTTCTGTGCACCACTGCACACAAAGCATCTTCTTTAAATCTCTATTGCAGTATTTACCCTAATTATTAGTAGATGCCTATATACCCCCTACTTACACAAATTTCTCCTTGAGAGCAAATATGACCACTTTGTAAATATATCCTGTGTTCCCAATACCTAGTAAAGTGACTGACACATTGTGGGCAATCAAAATATGTTTGATAAACAAATCATTGAGTACTTGTGGACCTGTGGAAGGAAATCATCTTTTCTTTTTTTGGAGACAGGGTCTTGCTCTGTCTCCCAGGCTGGAGTGCAGTGATGGGATCATAGCTTGCTGTAACCTCAAACTCCTGGGCTCAAGTGATCCTCCTGCCTCAGTCTCCTGAGTAACCTGGAACAACAGGAGTGCACCACCACACTTGAGTAATTTTTTTGTAGAGATAGGGTCTCACTATGTTGCTCAGACTGGTCTCGAACACTTGATCTCAAGTGATCCTCCAGCCTTGGCCTCCCAAAATGCTGAGATTACAAGCGTGAGCCACTGCACCTGGTTGGATCTTTTCATAATCGTCCCCAACTTGCAAATCAGAGATGCTATTTAGCAAAATTGTTATTTCTTCTATACGTAAACTTAGACCATACTGCCTTTTGATGAATTCACACTTATGACAAAGTTTGCATGCTGCAGTTCATATGGCTTTAAAATAGGAAAGCAATCCTTATACTGCCCTGCTTACATAGGTCCTTGCTGTTTTGCCTGTTCATTCAGAAACATATACTGAACACAAAACAGTAGTCATTAAACTGAACTCATATATAGATTAAAACTGTTCAGCGGCTTCTCAAAGTGTGGTAGAAAGGACACAATAAGAGTAAAGATGAATACATATACGTCCATATGTATGTATGTATACACACACATATATCTAACTTAGATGGAATAAAAAATACCTTCACTAAAAGAAATCTCTTAGCTTCTCATAAATAGGCACCAGGAAATTGAAGGGGCCACTGACACATAATAAGCCTTGATATTTGTGAGAATTTCCATGAAAAATATCATCATATTTTACCCACAGTCTCCAATTCTGGAAATGGATTTCTTCATATATTATAGTAAAATTTCCCAACATAATTTATTTTATTTTCTACCTAGCTTTAAGGCAGTATTTCATGCAAAGCATCTTGCTCAGAAGATACTTAAGTGCTTGCCGATATAGAGAGTTTATAAATATAGCAAAGCCAGAGTGGTTATGAACAAACAGCTATAAGATATGAGAAGCTTTTTTAAAAAAAATTAAAGGTAAAAAAACCAGACATTTCTGGTATCCAAAGCAGCCTGATGTTCTGGATGGGAGCTAGAGTTTATCTTTGTAGTAGGACTTCCTTCATCATGACAGTGAGTTCTTGGGTGAGCATGTATGTTTATTTGCTTGTTTACTCACACACATTGTTCCTGGGAACAATCTCATCTGAGGAGGCAGCCCAAATGCATTTGCTTCAGACCAAGACATCCTGTGTCATGTTCAGTAATTTTAAAAGCTCTCTTCATTTAGGGGAGAGTATATCTGTCCATACGTTGTTATTGTATCAACTAGTCTTCTGCTAGATGGGCCTCTGCACTCGGAGAGGGAATAGGCAATAGAAGGAACTCATCTGCGGTGGGAAGCAGGTCCCTGCAGTATGACACCAAGCCAGGGGTTGAGGAATCAGACAGCCAAGGGTCTCCCCTTGAAGATGGACAAGAGACTCTAGGATCAGCATTGTCTGATTATCCAGCATAAAGTTTTTCTTTTCTACGCTGTAATTTCCTTACACTTTCCACAAGCCTTCTATAGTTATAAATTATTTCAGTTGTGTTATGGGAAATAAATAAAGTGAGGAATCTATATCCACTCTTGGGAGTGAGTGCAGTTGCCCCAGAGAGTTTCAGGAGCAGGAAAAGCAGGTGTGATGCGACCAGGTGAGCAAAGAGGAGGGAAATCTGGAGTGACAGTCTGCAGGGGCAAGTGACAAGCCTAACAGAGATTTGTGGAACACACAAGTGCAACAAATTGGTTTGTCTTTGAGTTGAGATGAGATCAATCTATAGTCTGTATATAATCAGATTTGAATTTTGATAAATTCTAGTCAAGCAATGAATAAAGAACGTATACCATAGAGGGCTAGTCAAATATGATTTTGCCTAATATATTGGCCCTTATTCCAAAGTAAGAGGAGGTTTTATGTGTGCAGTTTTGTGTGCATGTTTGCACGTGTGTATACACGCACACACCCCATTACTTGGAAGCTGTTCTTTTGGTTCAAATCAAGTCTGAGGCAGGAAGAGCTAAATTCCCTTATTACTGTTACAGTGCCATCCACTGAACACTAAACAAATCACCACACTTTGTTTCAAAAGATGGTCAAATAATCCCTCATTAAACTTCAAAGTGTCCCCTCTACTCTCAGCCCCAACCAATCACAAAGAAACTAATACTCATTTAGAAAGAGTCATCTATGAAGTGGGACTAAAACCATATTCATTTTGATTCATGTTTGAAAACACACTTGCTTGTGTTCTCAACAAACAGCCTCATTTTTTCGTAAAATGTGATTGATTTTAGCTCTGATTACAGGAAAACACAATACTTTGGTTTGTTGAAGAAAATCCAAAAACAATTTTGAAAGCAAAGGTCACAGTGGCTACTTTTCCTAACGCAAATTCTCAAAACAGATGACAATATCAAAACAGTCAAAAGAGATAAATAACATTATATTTTGATGCACTAAATCCTCATAATGTACTTTCTAGCTAAAGAAAATGAAATTACTTATAAAGTGCTTTGAGGCAAAAACTATTAACCGAAAATTATTTTCCTATTATGTACAAACAAATAGAACAATTACTCTGAATTTTCATCACCAGACAACATTACGTGAAATACTTGAAGCAAAAAGAAGATACAATTTATAAATAGTGAGTGTTCAACTTAAAATCTAAAAAAGAAAAAAAAATTTCCTACATATTTTTATTTAAGATAACATATGAGCTATTGCCTCTTGGTTTAATTAAAGGAGGAATCCAAACAGGTTCTACCTCAGTTGAGACAGCAGGACACCAGAAAATTGTGGGTCTAATTCAAGAAGCAAATTAAGTTAATAGTAATGTCAGTAGACTTAATGTAGAAACTAGTTTTCAAATCCATAGAATATCCAACATATTTGAAATTTCCACATTGGTTTTTTACCTAGGCTACTCTAGATTCTCTGGTTTTGTGATTAAATTCTAGCAATATACATACCCTCAGTGTGTTCTTATTTATCTTTTCTTTTGTGTTTACTTATTACTTCAACCAGATAAAATGATTAGACATACAGGCACTCACAGTATTTTATGCTCTATCTAGAACAATATATGATGAAATATAGATAACAGTCTAAGAACTTTACAGGATTATTTGATTTTGGAAAATAATTTGATATTAATTTCTTCAGGAACCCATGAGGAAAAGAATAAGAGTTTATTTAGCAAGCATTCAGCCACATCACATACTACTCCCACTGAATCTTCACAACAGCCTCCTCAAGAAGGTACCATTCCCTTCATTTCATAAGAAAATGGAGACGCAGAGAAATTAGGTATTTTGGAGACATAAATCTCATTTTAATGGGCCTCAAAGCCCACGTACTTTTCAGAAATCATACAAATCATTTCTTTTCACTTGAAAGAACCTTAAAACTTTAGGTTTCAGGATTTCATTGTTTTATCACAGTTAGTGACCAAATGAAATTCACAAAGCCCTTCTGGATAGTTACACGGTAGTAATTGGGTCAGCTTTGGGTGCTTGTTTCCAATGTGTCGATATAACAGACATAGAGAAGAAGAAGAGGAAGAGGGAGAAGAAGGAGGAGGAAAAAGAGGAGGAGGAGGCCATGGAGGAGGCTGAAGCAGCAACAGAGGCAGAAAAGAACACTAACACCACATAACCAATATTTTGAGCACTTAAGAGGCAGCATCGCTAAAAGGTTAACAGCCTGGGCCATGGAGTCAAGCCTCCTGAATTACTGACTCTACCATTTTTTTTTGTCTGTTAATAAATCATTTATTTATTTATTTATTTTTAAATTCAGGACATTATGGGGGTACAAACATTTTGGTTCCATGATACGCATGCCTTGCTCAAGCCAGGGCCACCACAAGTATGTCCTTCCCCCATACAGTGTGCTCAGACTCCATTAGCTAATTCTACCATTCACTAGCTGTATGACCTTTAGGCAAGTCACCATACCTCTTTGTCCTTCTGTTTCCTTATTAGCCATTATTATTTCACAGTAGTGCACTTCATATCATTACCTCAATTAATATTAAAAGAGAAATAACTTAAAGTGTATTTTAGAAGAGAATTGTTTCCATTTTTACTAATACAAATCCTAGTTTATTTTTAGCATACATTTTGACTTGTAAAGAACTTCCCAACATTAGACAACAAAGTTTCATAGCATGCAACATAACACGGAGACTATACAGAGATATAACTTGGGGTCTCGATTGTGCAGAAATGACTGCCCATAAAATTCACTTAGAATTTTCATATGATCTAGCAATTCCACTACTGGCATTCAAAAGAAAGGAAATCAATATATCAAAGAGATAACTGCACCCCTATGTTTACTGCAGCACTATTCACAGTAGCCAAAATATGGAAACAACCTAAGTGTTCATCAACAGACAAGCAGATATATTTGTGTGGTACATACACACAATGGAATATTATTCAGCCATTAAAAAAGAATTAAATTCTGTCATTTGTAGCAACATGAATGGAACTGGAGGGCATTATGTTAAGTGAAATAAGCCAATCACAGAAAGACACTCATATGTATCTGGTTCTGGGACTGGAAAGAGAAGGAACTTTCTCCTTTTCACAACTAGGCAGACCCAAATACTGACCAGCAGACGAACTTCAAAGTCTGACTGCTCTGTTCCTTTCCCCATAGTATAGTGGGATAGAAAAGAAAGCCCCTTTATATGTGCCTTAGTTTTAATAGCCCATCGTGACACTTTCTGCTTCTATTTTATTTTATTCTTACCCTTTGGCCAAAGAAGAATTACATGTATTAAAATATAAACTTGAGAAGTTTTACAGTCACTGAACACTATGCCCATAGTCAAACTTCAAATCATCATTTATAACTACTTTAGTATCTCAATAAGAGAACAATAACAAGGAAAAACAAAACAAAACAAAAATTGTAGTAAGCAGCATTACTCCCCCAACACAATATGTTAAAAATCAAAGAAACAACTGCAAAGTCTGATATATAGTCTGCAAGTAAAAGAAAGGAAGGGAGGGAAGGAGGGAGGGAGAGTGGGAGGGATGAAGTGAGGAGGGGAGGAAGAAAAGAAAAAGAAGAGAAAAGAAAACAAAAAAGTAAAAGCAGGCCATTTTAAGAACTGATCTCTAATCGAAGACTAAGTGCCTTCTTATTCAAAACTCACCTTTCCATAATTGGAGAAAAGTAAAAGCAAGCATTATAAAGCTCAGTAAGGAAACACACCATCTATGGATCTTCCCAATAAAGAGACTGACCTCAGACTACCACGGATGAAGAGTTACTCACAGCACCTAGTAAAGCACTCATCATACTTTAAGTACTTAATAAAATTTTTTTTGAATGACTGAATGAATAATTTAGGAATGAAGTAGACATTCAATAATTCTAATTCCTAACTAGTCTCCATGCCTCCAGTTTTTTTCCCTTTTCCAACACTGTACCACTATTATTCCATTGCTCAGCTCCCCATTCCTCCACTAACCCACGTTTATCATTTTGTGTGCCCAAGAACACCTGGGATCCAGGTTGCTCACTGCTCAACTCCAGAGGGCACCTTTCACCCAGGTTTCTATCAGTTGTGCTCTAAGGGCTCCCATTTCTATAAAGACACCATAATTGTCACCCTTTGGAACTGTGCTTGATGTGCCCAAACAACTATCTTAGGATATGCCCACTGCATTGCACAAATTCCAGGGGACAATATTTACAGTGTTTTCTACAGGAGTGGCACATCTGGCGCACACAACCTCATAGGGAATTCTAGTTATGTTATTCATCTACTTTATGTTTTTATGTCAGCCTTTCCTTGAATTCCTTTTCTTCGCCGTTCTCTTTAGCCAATATGATCCATCACTCTAACATCCTCTCTTTAAAACCTCAACTCCTTTGCCTTTCCAAAGACGCTACTAAGAATCAATTTATTTAACCACATTATTTGCTGAACAGTCCGTTATAGTCTCCACACGAAGGTGTTACTCCAGGTTTCATTTTTAGCTCCACTTTGACTTACATTACAAATCTTCATTTGGTGAAGGCATCTGTACTCACAACTTTCATTATCATTTATGTAGTGAAAATCCCAGACTATTTTCCCAGCTTCCATTTCTGCTACATTGCAGGCATGCAGATCCAGTTTTCCAGAATTGAATTAACCACCTGGATGTCCAACACATTTGCCAATCACAATCTGTCAAAAATGAAACTATCTCATTCTTCCCATCTACTCAAATTCTCTCCTCTTCCTGTGTTCTGTAATCCTACCCAAAGTCAGAACCATGGATGCCATCCTCCCTTTCTCTTTACTGCCTACAACTATTAATAACAGGTTACCAAATTCTATTCCTTCTATCCCCAAAATACTTCTGAAATCTGAATTTTCATCTCTATCCCACTGCTACCATAGACCCTTCATTCTTTATTACCTGGATTCCTGCAATAATTCTGCCAACAGATTTCCCTGAATCCAACTTTGTTTGCTTCTAATCCATCATCCTTACTTTTGTCCAGATCATTCATCCCACTGATTTAAAATCCTTCAATGGCTCCCTAATATTTTCAGAAGAAAATCCAAGCTATTTTAAAATGTCATATAAAACCATTCAAATTAATAATACTTCTCACATAAGAAATAATGAAAAGGGATCTATCACAAATTTTCCAAGGCCAAGACTGCGAGTGTTCTTTAATTGCACATCTCTGGCCAAGATGAAGAGCCTCTAAGTCCCAGCTCTTTCACTGAAAGGGTTATTGCCACTTCCAGTGAAGTTCAGAGGAGACCAAATGCTGCCATCAGGTAACCAGCAAAAGAAAACTATGTCACTCCATATTTTCAGGTCCCTTTAAAATACTGGGGCCAAACATGAGTTCAGAGACCATCTTACAGGACGTTATGGCACTAAGGTTCCCCAGTCAAAGGATGTTTTCTTAATAAGAAACAAGGCCAACTTACTAAAGTGGGCATCTCCGTTCGCGTGAACATCTTCAGAGACTAAGGAAATGATATTGGTAAAGAAGCATTGCTTGGCTATCCATTCACTGTGTCCAGCCATAGTGTTACATGGCCTGACAGCACTGGCAAGGTAGGGGCCATGGTGATGTTTATCTCACATGTACACACAGGAACATTCCAAACACTGTAGTGCATGGACGTCAATACAAGAAGGATATAGAAATCACAGGTTCTTTGAAGCTCGAGAAATGTAAACAGTAGGAACCCGAGCTATGTCTGTGCATAATGAAGATGCACTATTCCCTGCTTGCATCCTAAACAAGCACGGATTTTGCTGTCTGAGTTTTGTAGTCACATCTTATTTTTATTACACCTGCCTCAGGTAGCAGTATTGCTATATTATCCAGAATACCTAAATAGTCTCTATTTTCTAAATGGAAACATCATTTCATCATAAGAGGGTACATGGTTTCATGGAAAAGATAATTAGTCATACCAACCCTTACTGTTAAGCATGTGTCTACTCTCCATTAGAGCTTTAAAAATAGTGAAACAAAGAAAAACACACAAAATGCGTATGTCTCCATGGAAAAATTACTGAGCTCATTATTGTTTTCCTTGAGGAATGCAGATCAACTATAATTATATGTGGCACTTTTGAAACAATACAGTGTTGTTCCAACTAATCATTTCCTCTTCAAATATTTCAGATGGATTAGCTATACCAACATGTTTTATTTCAGCATGTTGATGGAAAATGATATTTTTTCCTTACTTCCAACATAATAATTTCATTAAAATTATTCTTCATTGGAAACAGAATGTTTTAACATAAAAAATAGCAATGAAATAAGGCCATATATATATGAATAGATCTATATTCATACTTTACCAATATGGTTTAAGCAGATGTATTTTTGATAAAATAATATAATACTGGGACTTATTATTAGCCAAAATCTTTTTGCTCAGGGAAAGCATATGTCTTAGTATTATCACTTAGAAATGTGAAACTACATTTTGTTATGCATTTTTAATACTCTGCACTAGTTACATATTTTAGTGGAGATGATTCTCAGTTATCAAAAATATTTAGTGTTTTTATTCATCAGAACTTAAAACTAGAAAAAACTTTGTTGCTTCTTAATCCTTTGGAAGTTTTTAAAAGTTGTAGTCTCTGGAACGGTTTAAGCATAGAAAGTAAGGAATACCTACCAAGCAGTCACCTGGCACTGTTTCACCTACATAAAGATGACAACTAAAATATACTTAGGTTTTATTTAATTACACCCTTCAGTGAGTTATTTCAAGACTAAATTTATCTAATAATCATTTTTCCATTGCTACAGAAATCTTAGTACTATTTCATTTATAATAATTTTGGTCCTGATAATCTTTAGATAAATTATAAATTGATTTTCCCTTTCTTTCTTCAAATCCTCTGTTGAATTTGTGACCCTATTTTGCACTTTCCTAAATTGCATTATAAATCAGAAAATATACATCTGCTCAAATTGAAAGTTCCATTTCAACTGTGCAGAGCGGCTGTGGCTTCAGAGCATTCACATAAACCTCTGGTCATGGCCTTTATTCATGTGAGCTTTCTACAAATGCAATCACCAGAAAGTACATGCAACTCAAAACACCAGGTAGAAGCCAAAAAATCTGGGGTAAGAAAAACATAATGCAGTGTTTAACTAGCGTGAAAATACAATGATACATCTCATATTTTCAGTTGAGAGTCATGATGATCACTCAAAAATAGACACACAAGCTTGTTTCTCTCATTAAATAAATAAGTTGTGTAGAAATTTAAACTTATTTGAAAGGATGGTGTTATGAACTGAATTGTGTCTCCCCAAAAGTCATACATGGAAGCCCTAATCCCTGAATGACTGCATCTGGAGGGCTTTTCACAGGGTAATTAGGGTTAAATGAGGTCATAAGAACAGGGCCATAATCTGATAAGACTGATAGTCTTATAAGAGGAAGACCTACTAATCATTCTGCAGATGGTTTAATTTCCATGACTTTGTGTAGAATTGAGTGTTTCTGTTGGAGTTGATTTCTAATTTTATTCTGCTATGGTCTGAGAAGATACATGGTATAATTTTTAATTTTTTTTAATTGTTGAGACATGTTTTGTGGCCTAAGATGTAATCAATCTTAGAAAATATTCCATGTGCTGATGAGAAGAAGAATATATATTCAGTCATTTTGGGGTAGAATGTTCTATAAATGTCTGTTAGGTCCATTTGTTTAGAGTCCCAGTCCAGTGTTTATTTATTTATTTTCTGCTTGGAGGATGTGTCCAGTTCTGTCAGTGGGGTGTTGAAGTCCCCAGAAATTATGATGTTGCTGTTTCTCACTTTGTTTAGATCTAGTAGGGTTTGCTTTAGGAATCTGGGCACACCTGTGTTGGGTGCCTAAATATTTAGGATTGTTATGTCTTCTCAACGAATTACTCCCTTTACCACTATTATTGTAATGACTATCTTAGTCTTTCTTTACTATTGTTGATTTGAAGTTTATGTTATCTGATATGAGAATGACAACATCTGCTTTCTTTTGATTTCCATTTGCCTGGAATATTTTTTTCAATCCCTTCACTTTAAGTCTGACTGAGTCCTTGTGGGTTATATGTGTTTTCTGGAGACAGCAGAGAATTGGCTTCTACTTTTTAATCCATTCAGCCAGGCTATGTCTCTTGAGTAGGAAATTTATTCCTTGAAATAAATGACAAAGGGCATACAAGTTATCAAAATCTGTAGGACTCAGCAAAAGCAGACCTAAGGGGAAAATTCATAGCCTTAAATACCTACATCAAAAAGACAGAAAGATAGCAAATAAACAATCTAGTGAATCATCTCAAGGAACTACAAAAAGAAGAACAAACCAATCACAAACCCAAAAGAAAAGAAACAACTAAGGTCAGAGCATAACTAAATGAAACTGAAAACAAACAAAAATACTACAGAAGAATAATGAAACAAAGAGTTGGTTCTGTGGGCAGATAAACAAAATTGATATAGCTCTTGCTAGATTAACCAGAAATAGAAAAGAAGGGACCCAAATAAGCTCAATCAGAGATGAAAAAGGTAATAGTACAACTAATACCACAAAAATACAAAATATCATTTGTGCATACTATAAAAATCTCTATGCCCATAAACGCAAAAATATTGACAAATGGACAAATTTCTGGAAATACACAACTTCCCAGGGATCAATCAGGAAGAAATAGGACTTCTGACCAGATCAATTACAAGCAAAGAAATTGAAGCAGCCGTAAAAAAATATTCAAACAAAAAAAATTCCTGGACCAGATGGTTTCACAGCTGAATTTTATCAGTCCTATTAAGAAGAATTGGTACCCATACTGCAGAAATTATTTTATAACATCGAGAAGTAAGGAATACTCCCCAACTCATTCTACAAAGCCAGTATCACCTAGATACCAAACCCAGAAAAGTACACAACTAAATAAGAAAACTATAGACCAATATCCCTTATGAATATAGTTGTAAAAATCCTCAAGAAAATTGTAGAAAACCGAATTCAGCAGCACATGAAAAAAATAATCCACCATGACCAAGTGGGCTTCATACCAGGAATACAACATATATAAGCCATAACTGTGATTTGCCTCACAAACAGAAGCAAACACAAAGATCATATTATCATCTCAATAGATGCAGAAAAAGCATTTGACAAAATTCAGCACCCTTTTATGATAAAAATTCTTAACAAAATAGGCATACATGGACTATAGCTCAAAATTATAAAAGCTATATACGACAAACCCACAACCAACATCATACTGATGGGGAAAAGTTGAAAGCATTTCTAATCAGAACTGGAAGAAGATAAGGATGCCCACTATCACCACTTCTATTCAACATAGTTCTGGAAGTTGTAGCCAGAGCAATCAGTCAAGGGAAGGAAATTAAGGGTATCCAAATGGGGAAAGAGGAGGTCAAACTATCACTTTTGCTGATGATATGATCTTGTATCTAGAAAACCCCAAAGATTCCATCAAAAGACTCCTGGAATTGATAAAATAAATTCAGCAAACTCTCAGGCTACAAAATCAATGTACACAAATCAGTAACATTCCTATCCACCAACAACAGTCAAGCTGAGAATCAAATCAAAGACTCAATACCTTTCAGAGTAGCTAGGAATATACAAAGAAAATAAAATACCTAGAAATATATATAAAGAAATATATATAACCAAGAATGTGAAAGATCTCTACAAAGAAAACTATGAATCACTGAGGAAGGAAATTACAGATGATGTAAACAAATGGAAAAATATATCATGCTCATGGGTTGGCAAAATCAACATTGCTAAAATGCCTATACTACCCAAAGTGATGTACAGATTCAATGAAATCTCCATCAAAATAGCAATTTCATTTTTTGTAGATCTAGAAAAAATAATTTCATGCTTCATTTGGAACCAGAAAAGAGCCTGAATAGCCAAAGCAGCCTTAAGCAAAAGGAACAAATCTGAAGGTATCACTTTACCAGACTTTAAGCTATACTACAAGGCTATAGTCACCAAAACAGCATGGTACTGGCTGGCACAAAAATAGAGACAGAGACCAATGGAACAGAACAGAGAATCCAGATATAAAGCCATCCACATATTGCCATCTGATCTTTGACAAAGTGGACAGCAATAAACACTGGAGAAAAGAATCCCTATTCAATAAATGGTGCTGGGAAAATTGGATAGCCACATGTAGAAGACTGAAAAAGGATCTATATGTTTCACCACTAACAAAAGTTAATTTAAGATAGATAACAAACTTAAACCTAAGACATGAAATCACAAGAAGTCTAGAAGAAAATGTTGGCAAGACTCTTCT
Source organism: Lepilemur ruficaudatus (assembly GCA_963574885.1). Taxonomy (NCBI): domain Eukaryota; kingdom Metazoa; phylum Chordata; class Mammalia; order Primates; family Lepilemuridae; genus Lepilemur; species Lepilemur ruficaudatus. The sequence continues at coordinate 24,551 of CAUYRT010034885.1, forward strand.
AGATAATTGGCCTTGGCGAAGAATTTATGAAGAAAACCCCAAGGACAATCCCAGTAACAAAATAAAGGGGGCTAGATTAAATTAAAAAGCTTCTGCACAGCAAAGGATACAATCAACAGAGCAAACAGCCAACCTACAGAATGGGAGAAAATATTTGCATGCTATACATCCAATAAAGGGCTAAGAACCAGAATCTACAAAGATTCAAGCAAATCAGCAAGAAAAAAATCAAACCCCATTAAAAAGTGAGTAAAAGACATGAACAGAATCTTTTCAAATGAAGATAGACAAATGGACAGTAAATATATGAAAAAATGTTCATATTTTTTCATCAGAGAAATGCAAATCAAAACCACAATGAGATATCACATAACCCCAGTGAGAATGGCTTTTATCAAAAAGTCCCAAAACAACAGATGCTGGGTGTGGATGCAGAGAGCAAGGAACACTTTTACACTGTTGGTGGAACTGCAAACTAGTGCAACCTCTATGGAAAACAGTGTAGAGATTCTTCAAAGAACTAAAAGTAGACCTACCATTTGATCCAGCAATCCACTACTGGGTATTTACCCAAAAGAAAAAAGTCATTTTTTCAAAGATACTTGCACTAGAGTGTTTATTGCAGCACAATTCACAATTGCAAAGATGTGGAATCAATCCAAGTGTCCATCAATTCATGAGTAGGTTAATAAAATGTGGTATATGTATACCATGGAGTGCTACTCAGCCATAAAAAATGAATTAATACCTTTTTCAAAATCTGGATGGAACTAGAGACCATCCTTCTAAGTATTGCAAGAATGGAAAAACAAACACCACATGTACTATTAAATTGGAACTAATCGATCAGCACTCATGTGCATAGATGAAAGTAAAATTCAACATAAATCATGCAGGTGGGGGTGGGGAGATGAGGATGAGTGAAATCATACCTAATAGGTACAACGTACCCTTAGTTTCTAGATAGTACCTGGCACATAAAAGGTATATAGTAAATATTTTTAAGTGAATAAATTACAACTCATATATTTTCCTATAGCCTCATACAGCAAATTCATGCCAAACATAAATATTAAAAATTTAATTAATGTCTAAAATATTTAATAATGTAAACAACAAAAAATTAAAAATAACCTTTACTGAATTAACTACATAGAAGTGTTTTTGTACACTTCTTAGTTCTTACCTCTTCCTTTGTCTTTTTAGATATTACTCGAAGCCAATCTCCAATCATGCTCAGAACAGCAGCAAAGTAGGCAAGCCCCACGAGGATCCAAAACCACACGACAGGCTTATAGAAGTCTAGATATTCAATGTCAGATCCACCTGTGAGAGAAAAACAAGGGAGAACAAAATAACTTCATATTCCTAGGAGTAAACAATTTAAATATTAATATTTGCTAAAGTTATTAACTGAATTCTTGTCGATTGACCTCTGGTTATTTTCTTCATATTGAGTTTCCCATTTTCACTCATGTAATTCCTATCTATTTTTCATGAACAAGTTAAATATTAATAAGTTCCTCTTAATGAGACCTTTCATTACATCTCCAGGTCATAATGATTTTTCCTTGCTCCATGTTTTCTTTTAATTTATTATAATCTGTCTCAGTCTAGGACTTAATTATTCCATATGTACTAAGTTACTTTCTCTACCTCTATGGTAACAAGTAAAAGGTAGATATTACACATTTTTGTTGTGCATTTACCTTATTGCCAATACTTACATGTGAACCAACTCACTTAAAGCCGAGCTGAACAGAAAGTGGGCAACTCCAGCGATGGCTCGCATTTTAAAGTCATCAATACAAAGGACTGACAACAAATGGCAGACACAAGGCCTTGATGGGTCTCATGTGAACAGATAGTAATTTGCAGGTGATACTGCCATTCATTATTCTCTGACTTTTCAAAGGAATTCCCATGTTTGTCATAAATTTAAATCCCTAGCTCTCGAGAAAAAATTGGCAAAGGAACTCTTTTTCTTTCCTCTAACCCTTGAGGTACTTTTCCATCCCTTTGGGACAATAACTGCACCTATGAGAATCTGGATTCATTTAAGCACATCCTTTATTCAGCACATATTAATGGGGTCATTTTTAAGCCATGAACATTGAAACTACTACTTATTTTCACAAATAAGGAATCAAGTTCCTCTCTTGAGGAATTGGCAATTTAGCTCAAGAAAGCCTCACATAGACCATTAACCAAAATGGGGTATATTGAGTGATAGCAAAAAAGAGTTAAAAAATGCTATGTAGGACAAAGAAGAAATGGTTTTTACTTCTGGAAAGGGGGAGATGAGTCTTAAGTAATGAGGATCAAAACATAGAACACCCCAGTGCAGAAAATACACAGCATATTCAAAAGACTTTTAGCAGTGGCTAATGCTCCATATGGGCAGAGCCAAAGAGCATGTGGGTGGAAGAGAGGAATCTAGAAAATTCAGGCTGTGTCAGATTGTGAAGCCTCCATCCTAACTCAATGGAGAACAGGTAAAAGTTTACAGGGAAATAAGTCCTATATTCATGTTTGATGATATGCACAGAAAGATCTAGTGGCAAAGAAGGAAGAATTGACAGGGAAGCCCCACGAGAGAGAAGCTTTTGTTCTGAACTAGCTAAGACATTACTGTGTCTGAGTTAGGCAGGGAAGGAAAGGAGAGTCATTTCAGAGGCAGAATCGTCAGAGATCGATGACCAATTAGTTGGTTTTTTTTGTTTGTTTGTTTGTTTTTATTGTTTTATTTTTTTCTTTTTTTGAGACAGAGTCTCACTCTGCTGCCCGGGCTAGAGTGAGTGCCGTGGCGTCAGCCTAGCTCACAGCAACCTCAAACTCCTGGGCTAAAGCAATCCTACTGCCTCAGCCTCCCGAGTAGCTGGGACTACAGGCACGTGCCACCATGGCTGGCTAATTTTTTCTATATATTTTTAGTTGGCCAATTAATTTCTTTCTATTTTTAGTAGAGACGGGGTCTTTCTCTTGCTCAGGCTGGTTTTGAACCCCTGACCTTGAGCAATCCGCCCGCCTCGGCCTCCCAGAGTGCTAGGATTACAGGCGTGAGCCACTGCGCCCAGCCGATGACCAATTACTTGGTGTGACAAGTGAGAGGAAGAGCTCTCTGATGACCACCGAACCTCACTTGGGAGATGACACAGTAACTGAATAGGAGAGGAACTGTGACTAGAAAAACAGAAAAGTAATTTAAACTGAGACATGATAGGTTTAAGTGCTCGAAGTCATACCCAGCAGGACCCTTAAATGCAGATCCAACATTTAACAGGACAGAGCAGGAGATAAGGATTTTAGAACCAACAGCAGAGACTGGAGGTGCTTAAATAGGAGTCACGGATTTACTCAATTCACAAAAATTCAACCCATACGTACAGAAGAACAGCTAATCAATTGCAAGTATATGTTAAAAATCAAGTATGAAATATTGAGTGTAACATTACCCTAAATTAGACTTTGAGTTGTTCACGATGACACTTTCAAATAATAAAGGATCAGAGTAGAAAGAGGGCATTTTTCTATCAGGTAAATAATGTGAATAGACACAAGTTCATCTTTCTTTTGGGACCAATAATTTTTAAGAGTACAGTTTACAAAGTGAATAATATTACCTTCAAAATATTGTGAAAATTTTATTTTGTGTAACATTGAAAAAATCATTTCTGGGAAGAATTATGGATGCTAAATGCATCTCGTGATGGTTAAGACTTGGCTCAGGGGGATGCAGCTCTACAAATCCACAGAGCTGACTTAAGAAATGTGTGCAGAAACCTGTTATTTGATAGGCTCACCAGCAAATTCCATTTTTTCAAATGTTTCCATTTCAATAAAACCAAAATGACATTTTTTTCCAAGTACTTTCTCTTTCAAAACCAAAAAATCTTCATCCAAATATTTGTGACTCATTTAACACATAAGTTCACCAAGATGTTGATTTTAGAAGAGTTAGTTCATGCTCAAGATGACTTTTTATAAGTCTTCTTTCTTATAAACAGGATGTCACAGTTTGAAAAGAGTAAATTAGCTTAATCACTAAAAGGTCTATATTTGGGTAAAATGTTCAACCCACAAATTTTAGTGGATTCTAAGCTCAGGGGAAAAAATGTTTTTCCTTTTTAAATTGCCACTCTTAAGATGAAATACTGGCAGTCAGATGATCTCAGAAAACTAATACTATATATAAGCAGTTTTGTCAAACAACTCGCAAATCCTACACACTTTCTGATATTTAAGATTTATAAATTAATTTTCAAATTAATCAACTCTAAGAATCATATCTAAATGAACATATCTGTAATGTCAGAGTAACTTGGTAAGAAGAGTTGTTAGCTTTATTTTTAAGTTAGGAAATTTTTTAAAAAGAAATTCCTGGCTGCTACAAGCGTTCATTTCAGTGGAGCTATGTTCGGGAAACCTGTCCACGTGTCTCTTGCTCACTAAGAGACCTAGTCTTTCATTGACTTCCTGTACAATTCCTACCTCTATCTCCACCACTCCCTTTTCTTCACTTTCCACAGACTCCTGAGATGCAGCCTGTAGGTTTCTACAACCCACTCTCTTTTCCTGGGTTCCCCATCAACCTGGCACTAATAGTCATTCCACTGCCTTTTTTTCTTTATTGCCACTGAAAATGCGCAAACAAGTTCTTTCCATTTTAAGAGCTTTCTGGCTAATCATTATAGGAGAGCATACAGACGGCAGTAAAAATTGCAAACAGGGGTGGAGGTACAAAGGTTTCGGGAATCTTATAAACTTTTCCAAGTAGTCAAAATAAGTCTAATCTTCCTGACTCTCTGTTATGATATGTTACAGCTTCTTTTAGATCCACCTCTCTCTGGATCTCCTCTCCCTGATACTTGCATAAGGAGCTCAGCCAGAACCTAATCCAATCTAAGACATTAAACTACTAAAAATATAGCTCAGGAAAGGTTCTTCTGGCTGGCATTATTGTTAGGAAACCATCTTCTCTACAAAGTGGGTTTCCTAACTTTGCTGGGAACAATTCCTCTATCCAACATAAAGAAAGTCCCTTCCTACCTGGCTCCGAAGAATTAACTGGGGGCAGAACAGCCCATGAGGTCATGGCAGGCATCTCCTCAAAGGCATTTTTTTATCCTGGACCTGGCAGCCCTACATAACCTAGTCAATATGCTCACATCAGCTGATTTACAGGATATTCAAAATTGGATTGGGAGAGAGGAGTGCAAAGTCAGACTTCCTGATTACCAACATAAATGAAATCATTCATCCTAAAGCCCTGTGGGTAGGTGTCGAGGGGAGCTGTATTCCTACTCCTTACTTTCCATTGACTTAGGGCAGGGCTATTAATAAGACCCTTTGGCCATAGATTTAAGACACATCACCAGCTGCCTTTATCAGAAATAAAGCTGATGATCTAATTGCCATCACTGTCATGGTCTGTTTGGATCTCAGAAATAGAAGACAGGTTTCTACTGGCTTCCTGAAATCCTAACAGTAAGCATCCCACTCTAAAACAGAGATGTCATAATCTCAGTAGGAATTAAGTAACATCTGTCAGGCTGTACAGGCAAGGGGCAGAAGAGCTAGAATTCAAACCTAGGTCTGCATAGCTCCAAAACACAAGCTCTTTCATTGAACCCAGTGGTCTGTGTCACCTACAGTCTTAGTTACTGTCCTTCCTATCATTTACCTACCAACCTATTCTGCCCGTACTGCCTGGCAGGTACTCAGCTAAGGCTGGAAACACCCAGTTGAAGGAGGTGTACCCACTCCGCTCAAGCTTCTCACCTAGAAACCATGTGGGTCTGAAGACAAGCACCATTTCCCTCGGAGTCTCCTTACCTTGCTCTGTCCTCACTCCAGCAGTTGCCAACAGTTGGCTTCTTCCAAAGAACCTGAACATAAAACATCTCCTTCCCCATAAATTCAATTTTCTTTTGTGGTGATTTTTTTTCTTTTTTGAATCACAAAATATTTACAAAGAAAAATATCCTGGTTTAGTTTAGATAACAAATATTCATTTTAATTTTGGTTCTTTTTTAACTTTATTTTTATAAATTAAAGCTCTTCTGCCTTAATATGGAGGGGAAAATCTTATTTTCTGCTTTAGTATATTTTTCTTTTGTTATAGTAATTTAACTGAATAAGGTGTTTCTCATTGCTTCCAGAACTGAGAAGCTCTTTCAATGATATCAATGATATTGTAAATCTGGTTTTCCTTTTTTTGCAAATGGAAATAAGACTTCATTATGAAACAATAGCTCACCTACTCTAAACCAAATTTCTCATATGCTATGGAGTCAGAAAAACACAATGCCAAAAAAGGTAACTAAGCCTCTAGCATTCAAACCTATATTTTGGGATTTTATATTTCAGCATTTAAGAAGTCCATATGCTTTGTCTTAAATTAGGAAAACTGTCATGAGAAGCACAGCAATCTCACCATCATAAGGAAAGAAAAATCAACACATCGTCTCATTCACTCACCCTTTACAAAGATGGAACAGTATACAGGATGAACACAATAGTTATCCCTAGAAATTACCTTTAAGTCTCAATACAGAGCAATCTGGATTTTTTTTCTCAAGAGTTAGTATAATTTACTGCCTGTCCCACAAAGCTATAATTATCAATCACTGAATGCTTTCTTCCTCAGTTTTCCCCACATGCTTTTACAATGCTTCTATATATGCATTCTGAACCCTAGAAATTACATAACTTGTTGGTTTATCCACAGTTCCCTGAGACTTCTGAACTTTGGGTCAAATCCCATTTAATTGATCAACAGAGGGCTATCAGTTCTCTTGTGAGTTTGCTGGGAGTCAATGGCTGAATCAAGGGGTGACCAGGCCCCTTGCAGAATTTTCCTGCATTATAAAACAGAGCAACTACCAGGAAGAGAAGAAGGTTCCCTATTTAATTTAATTGTTGTTCTTGGATTTCGTACATTCTGTTCCATAGGAAGAGGAATTAGAGCTATTATCATCACTAAGTGCTAAGCATAGTAGCTAATTTACAATATGTGTTCACCAAACATCTAAACAAACTAATGAATGACTGATGAATAAAATACATCTCTCTAGCAGTCATACAAATTTTTCCTTTCTGATCAAAGTGACTTATCTGAGCCATTGTTATGGCAGTGGTGGTGGCTGTTCTCCAACAGATCTCACTCCTTTTTGGGTACTTTCCTTGTTATCTGTTGAATTCTTGGCAAAGTTTTATTCAGCAATCACCTCAATGATAGCCATTTTACTAACTGGCTTTTGACATAGTTGGAAAACTCTTAGGCAACATCAGATACTGTTTTCTAGAGGGTCTCTACCAGAACAAATTGTTTTGGGAAAAAAAAAAACTTGCCATGGTTTTTAAATGGAGATTTATGTTTTCATGATAAAATTCTCTTTACCTAAGCAAGCTCCGAGCAATCCAATGAATGAGTCATCATTTCGGTTATACAGGAAAGTAATAGTTTGGTTATCTAAAAATTGCATTTCCAATAATGAGTTTTACAACATAATTCCAAGAAAACTTCACTCTTAATATGAGACATACAAATATGTTTTTTCCAAGTCAAAAAAATATGATGACAAATGATTATAGAACTATGAAAAATTATTAAAATGGTGTAAAGGTAAATGAACGAGAAGAAGAATAATTTTACCTGGGAAAGTTCCAAATTATATTTTCTATATAGAGGGAGGACAGAGCAGTAAGCATGAAGCCTGATGGACCTAGTATGCATTCAATAATACATGTATGATGAACAAAATTTCTTTACCTAACCAAGTATACTACATTTCACTTACCAAAATTCTAGAGAGGTGTATTTTGATGGTTAAATAAATCAATGCTCAGATATTTTCATAATATCCATCATGAGGATTTCTTAGAACATCTGAATTTTTGCCTGGAATTTTTGGTTTTTATTAGAAAACTAGGTAATATGAAGACACTGCTTTGTGAAACTATAAATTTGCATCTGGCTTTTTCACCCATTCATATTGCCTCCCACGAATCAACCCGGTTTATGAAAAGGAGTGTTTGGAAGGACTGCATTGTGCGGCTTCTAATCAAGCTGTGAAAATGTGTGTCTTAGATTCCACGACCCCCTCGAACCCTAACAGTATACAATAAAGGAGCCACCAGCTTTGAAAAAGAATTTTAAATTAATTTTAAGTTAGGTAATTATTTGACTTTTCTCAAATTTTAAAGAATCACCAACTAATTTTTTTGTGAGTATTTTCTTTTAAAGCTATGGACCTTTCTGAAAGAAGACAAGTTGTAAAAACAAGTCTTGAATAAGTAAAAGATAATCTTTCGCACATTACCGTGTACTTAATATTACTTCTTTTATTTTAAGGAAGAAAAGCTGATTTAGCCCTCAGTCTATAAGGCAAGCATGACTTAACAACTTATCACTCAGGCATCTGTTCAAATAAAAAAATAAAATGACGGCCGGGTGCCATGGCTCACACCAATAATCCTAGCACTCTGGGAGGCCGGGAGTGGGGGTGGGGGGTGGGCTGGGGATTGCTCAAGATCAGGAGTTCGA